>JAODAL010013424.1:0-72500 GCA_025379985.1 Phyllomedusa bahiana | reverse complement strand
CCATGACGACTTCTCCTGGCCGAAACTCGTCCCTACAGAATGTAACACATAAACATCTTAAAATTCCCACTTTATCAGCACTTCGCTACCGATTCCTACCTCTGTTATGGGCACCCCCCATTAAGTAGATAGGTAGCAATGTTGCCCACAATTAAGTAGGTAGGTATCTAGACCCCAGTAGGTATGTATACAGGTTCACTGTAGGTATATATCATGCCCCTTTTGGTAGGTTTACAGCCCCTTGTATGAAGTTATACAGCCCCCTGTAGGTTAAGGGCCCCCTTGTAAGTTATATAGCCCCAGTAGGATATAGCCCCCCTGTAGGATATATGGCCCCAGTAGGATGTCGCCCCCGGTAGGATATAGCACCCGGTAGAATATGGCCCCCTTTATATAGCCCCTTGTAAAGTATGGCCCCCTTTAGTAGATTGCCCCCTTTTGTAGAATGCCCTGTTTTTATTGTCCCCTTTTGTAGAATACCCCCTTTATATTGCCCCCTTTTTACTACCCCCCTTTGTAGAATGCCCCTTTATATTGCCCCCCTTTTGTAATCTATATATACACATTAAAAAAAATGTAAAAGAAGTATTACAAAACACTACTTACCTTTCCACACTCCCTGCTGTGGTCCGTGCTCCGCAAGCTGGTCCAGACCCCCCCCGCTCCCCGCACCCACGGCCGTTGGTTGTTCTGCGGCGTCGTGAGCAGCATGACGTCACCACGGGTCGCCAGGGCGTCACTCCCGGGATTTCCAAGGCGGGCGGCCTACGGGCTTCCAGCCTAGGAAATACAGCGGCGTAGGAGGTGATGACATCACCTCCTGCGCCGTTTACAGACGCGGCGGGTTCGACGGCCTCCTGCACACTAGCATGCCACCTGGACCAGCCGCGGAGACTGTTGCTACACTGGGCAGGGTAGGCGGCTGCCCGAGAGGGCCCCCTGAGCTAGGGGGGCCCCAGGCAAACACCTACCCTGCCCAATGGAAGAGACGGCCCTAGAAGAAGGGCCTATTTATCAGAGATGCAATAATGATGATTCTTGGCTTTGAGCCAAGGGTGGAAGTATTTCTGAAACTGCGCAATTTGTGAACTGTTCGCGAGCTGCTGTGGTGAAAGTGCATTGTGAGTGGACAAATGGCACCATTGCAAATAAGTGACATGAAAGCTGCAGAGCAAAATGGGCCATTAATGTGTGAGGTGAATTTTTGACACGCCCAAATGAAACAACGACCACGACGACACTAAGCCTCCCACTCACAGGATATCACACCCAGGGAACCCTCTTCCAAGCTTAACCCACCGACCCACGGCCCTACAGACAGCCCAACGAATCTGTCCACGAACGCTGACCAAACGAACGCTATGAAGGTGGTGAAGGGCGGACAGACACACTATAGTAGTGTCAAAATGAACCATAAATGTGCCTAAAATAACTGTTTAGTGAACCTTACTGCGTATGGGTCTGTGAAGAAGATGTATGGCTACTGCACCTCTGCTAATGAAGTTGCATCAATTTTTTAAATTGGACCTCCGCTTATTCGGAAAAGGTTGCCATCTCCAATTATTATTATCATTATTATTATTTATTTTAGATCGCCATTGATTCCAAGGCACTGTACATTCAAGGGGGTTACATACATAACATAAGTCAAACAAGTACAATGGTGACAATAGATGACTAATAACTGGTACAGAGGGAGAGGGGACCCTGCCCACAAGGGCTTACAATCTACAAGGAAAGGGGAAAGACACAGAAGGTGAGGGGCAGACAGGTTTGTGGAGGGTATAGTGACAGCAAGGTTATTGTAGGTTATAGGCAATCCTGAAGAGATGGGTTTTCAGGTTGCTTTTGAAGCTTGTGAAGGTGGAGGAGAGTCTGATGTGTTGGGGCAGTGAGTTCCAGAGTACGGGTGAAGCACAAGAGAAGTCTTGGAGATGGTTATGTGAACAGCTGATAAGAGTAGAGCAGAGAAGAAGGTCCTGTGATGAGCGGAGATTGCGAGAGGGGAGTTATCTGGAGATTAGGGCAGAGATATATGGAGGAGAGAGGTTATGGAGAGCCTTGTAGGTCATGGTTAGTAACTTGAAATTAATTTGCTGAGCAATGGGTAGCCAGTGAAGGGATTGGCAGAGGAGAGAGGCAGAAGAGTAGTGAGGAGAAAGATGGATAAGGCAAGCAGCGAAGTTGAGGATGGGTCCCATTTTTTGCTTCATCGAATGAATGAACATTGGCATGTCAGGTAGAAAACATCAGAGAACCAATCAGCTCTTGCTGGAAGAACACAAGCTTGTGGTGGCAATGTTATTGTCTGTGGAACGTTTTAGTGGCATTCTTAGAACCCACTCATACTTTCAACTGATTGGTGTAGGAATCTATCTTTGCCGATTAGATACACCCATACATGTGGAATGCATTCCCAGGGGAGATGGGATCTTCCAGCAAGACAATGCGGCACGTCACATGGCTAGAAATGTCCGACATTGGATGGAAGAGAGTGTTCAACACTCCCAACTACTACCCTGGCCATTTAAAGGGGTTGTCTCACTTGGGGACTCTCCCATAGACATGAACAGGAGTTCCAACTACAGCCAAGCATCGCCGCTTGGCCAAACTTGGAACTCTCATTAAAGTCAGTGGGAGAGT
The DNA here is from genome assembly GCA_025379985.1 of Phyllomedusa bahiana. Classification (NCBI taxonomy): domain Eukaryota; kingdom Metazoa; phylum Chordata; class Amphibia; order Anura; family Hylidae; genus Phyllomedusa; species Phyllomedusa bahiana. The sequence continues at coordinate 69,857 of JAODAL010013424.1, read as the reverse complement.
CCCAACCCATTGAAAATGTAGAGGTTTCGGGGCTCATTTAGGAGATAGATGTGGGTCCCAGAGGTGGGACCTTGATCTATCACACATTGATGCCATATCCTATCAATACTGGTACACCCTAAAAAGACCAACCGGCAGCCACCCCAGAAGCAACTTATCCAATTAGATGGTCTACTTCGGTCGGTAACCCAGCTTTTTCCAGGACTCCTGGTGTGTTGGGTACTGGGGTAATAGAAGAGGGTTAGTGTCAGCCTTGGGTAACAAGAAGCACCACTGGTTGACACCAAGACGCAGCTATAGTAATCGAAAAGCTTCTGTCAGACACTTCCATTGCTAACACTGGAATAAAATAATTAAAAAAAACACAGGAACAACAGAAAAACACGCTTTATTGAAATAAACACTCTTTGACACCAGCCTTTGTTGACCATTTTAGTAAAGAAATGGATCCAATGCTAGTGTGACATAGTCAGACAATACAAAAGTCAGGACTTTAGTCACAACTTTGTTCCTATCAGAAGAGAAGTGTGTTTTCATCAGGTAACATCACATTTTTTTCCATCAAGTAAATGTAAAGCCCAGCGGTGTCAGTATGCACTGACATGGTGGACGCCGGATATTTGTGGATCCTCGTAGAAGTTATAGGTGTGGAGACCACACCAGGGAGCGGAGTCTAAGGGGCATGCTGGGCTTTACCGGAGCTTGCCACAAGGCCGGAAGGACTTCACTGTGGGGAACCCCCAGGTCGCTACCCCTGACGTGGCTACTTGCGATGACAGCCAAAGTGCAGGACGGAAGGCACCGGGTATCGGCAGAGGCGACGAGTCCCAAGCAGGTAACAAACTGGTACAACGGCAGGATAACAGCAGGAAGTAACGTAGATAATAGACTTGTGCAACAACAGGAGACAGCGGAAGTCTAATGCAGTTCAGGGTTAAAGCAGGGCTAACACAGGTACTATCTAGAATCAGCAGTTACACAGCAGACAGGATTCTAGATCAAGGAAGTACAAACACCATCTGAACACTGGAGCAGAGGCAAGAAGTTCCTTATAAACAGGAGGTCAAAGGTCATTGGGCAGCTAATTAACGTAATGTCCCTTTAAATAGTCGAGAGCTAGTGGGCACACATGCACGCACAGGACATCACAGAGCAGGAGTGAGGATAGGTGAGTTGAATCTTCCAGCGGCAACAGCGGGGTACTGGGGCAGGTGAGTTTAACCCAGAGAGCGTGGGTAACAAAGCAACATGATATAACCCAGGCATTGACCACGGTGTGATCCGTGACAGTAAACTGCCTAAAATTTACATCAAGTAAACACAAAAAAAAAGTCAGTACTAAACTCCATTTCCTGCACCCCCTGAAAATCATGCCTGCCCTGATCTTCCTGGGATGTAGGCTGCAAAATATAATATTGGGGGGCAGGGGTACAGACTACAGCCATAATCTCCAGGGGGTTGGTTTTCTGTTTCCCCAAAAAAGATTGTGCCTGTAAGCTGTGGCCTGTAACCCCTTTTCTTGCCTGCCTCCTACCATTGTGTTATATGGCCTAGTACCAACACAAAATACAACCAATACCTATCACCCAAGAAACCAACCACCACTTCCAATAGCACTCTCACCTCCCCCTTTCACCCCATTCCTCTCCTCACCTCCGCTTATCACACTATAACTCCCCCCCATCTCCGCCTATCACCCCATGCAAAGTTTATACAGAGGTGGAAATGCGTAGGGAGGTGCTGGAAAAGTGAGGATTCTATGATGTTTGTGTTGTGACTGTGAGAGGTCTGTGCTGGATGAAGAAGAAATGGGAAAGTGAACAATTCAGTCATAGAAGGCATCACCTGTGAATCCCTGGATGTAACTGCACTGTAATCCTTTAAATGCCTGCAGAGCCTGTGTAGAACTGACCCATATGGTCACTCTATGGTGGTGATATGTGGTCATGATGTGGTGGTATAATTTGTTTTTTGTATAGTGGTATCATTGATAAAATTGGTCTTGGTATACTGGTTTGTGCAGTAACAGTATGGTGATAATATTTGCTGCTTGTATAACGGTAATATGTGGTAATTGTATCACCATTATTTAGAGGTGTCATCTACAGAACATTGTCTTCATAGTTATTTGTATGCATTTTTTATGCACAATAAATTATTTTATTGAAATACATCCCAATGGCCTCTAGTAACGCCACTGTTGTGTTGTTGGAATTGTGTCTTTTGCCCATTCCAACTAGCTGTTGAGGACACAGGCAGTGTGCGTTAGTGTAGGGCCGGGGATTTTAATTGTTTTGCATTGGGGCGCCATTGTCCCTTCTTGCCGAGGGAACCTACATGCCTTGGCAGAGCCCTGCCTACATCACATCACAACAAAGGTGCCTGCCAAATGGGTATGAGTGGGGAGGTGAGTATGTGGTTTTTCATTCAATTTTACTAACTTGTGGCATAGTTGACATCCTATGACAGTGCCAATTTTAAACTCAGTGCTCTTCAGTATTACCCATACCACTACCAATGTTTGTCTATGGGGATTCCGTGGCTGTGAGCCTAATTTTATGCTCCTCTTTGCAATTAATGTAAGTAAAACATCTGAAATTAATAATTGGAAAGTGTGTCCAGAAACATTTGGGCATATACAGTAGTAGAGATCAGGGATTAGTTTAGGAAGCAGTTACCTAATACTGTACAGTGAAAATGACTTCAAGGATAGATGATATAAATCAAACTATTCACATGGTTAGTAGGAAGAAAAAAGAGCCGACATTGATACCTTAGTGAGACATTTCTACATTATAGTCCACCCCCAAAACAAAGAGAAAAAAAATAAAAAAATAAAAATATAACTATACATATACACACACAAACTAACACCAATAACAGAAGGTGAAAAACACCATACATTGACATTTTGCTGTTTGTTGGAATGAGAATTTGCCATTACAGAAGTTCTGGAGCCTGGCTAGATGGCTGCATGAGGAACATGCTTGGAATATTAATAATGAAACGTGCCAAACAAGACTTACAATACCCATCAGAATACAGTCGCTTAGCAGAATAAATGCTTACACTGAAAACAGACGTACTTGCTCCACTGGGCTTATCACTGAGGTCCAGATACATGGCTTGCCATTTAAAAAAAACTGAGCAAAAGATCTAAGCACAATTTTTTTCCAAGACCATGTTTTATTTTAAAACCAACATAAGAAAGATCCCACATTTTAAAAACAAAATAAATGAGATCCTGATAAAGAGGAAGATCTTTGCTATTCATTTTGAGATGTACTGTTTACTTCACCAATGTTTGGTTCCAATTACACAGTGTTTGAAATAAATATGTTTTATTATCCGTGCTATGTGCTATGGGTTTATCCATCCCCGTTTTTTCTTGATTTTCTTGCTATCATGATGCAAGAATTAAGATATTACATGTGCAACCTGTACAGTTGTAAATGGGCCTGGCAAGCACAGAGGGCCCACAACTACTTGTTTCTGCTGCTGCTTATTAGATCACATGAAGAGGGGCTATGCTCATTTCTATCTATACTTCATAGTTGCTTGTGTTCTCTGGAGAGCTATGAATAAGGTACTCTATAGCCGGGTGCGTAGTTAAAATTCATAGAGACCCATAGGATAAAAAGATAGGCCCCACCACCTATCAGGGGCATTGCTAGGGTCCTAAAACATCCGGGGCTCGGGCCCTTTGTGTTTTTCCCGCCTCATTGTGAACTGCGGATGTTTTTTTACAAAAGAAAAACCTTCCGATCCTGGTCACTAATTTTCTGCACAACCCACACAGATTCCCTTCCATCTCCTCAGCAGTCACTGAACAGTAAAAATCACCAATAAACAAATTTATTTTTTTCAGAACTTCTCACCTTCATATGATAATACCCCTAAACAGTCCCAAATAAATCCACCGATACATGGAGCAAATTACCAGACAAGTGATTGTGACTAAAAACACCCCTACAAAACCAAGACCCAAAAACTATTACTACTTAAGGCTCAAATAATCCTGCCAGACCCTGACCGAACGCGACCCCCCAACATGTGACTACCAGCTGTACACAGGCTCTGATTACATATACCACCGCCATACACGGGCCATATAGTGGTAGTTTACTAGTTGTATGTAGACTCTGCAGACATATAAGTGATTACCCTGTGTTACATTTAGTGACTCACCGGAGAGTCTTTTCTGTTCAGCGTCGTTCACTTTCCCTTTTTCTTCTCCATCCGGGTTCACACCTTCATGCTGATTTTCTCCCGGCCAATACTCGTCCCTGAGGATTTGGACACAAATATCTTAGAATCCTCACATTTCCTGCAACTCTTAATTTTAGGTAAAGCAGTCCCTCAGTTAGGTATATAGGATACTGAAGCAGTATATGGGGCCACAGGCAGGTATATGGGGCCACAGGCAGGTATATGGGGGCCCAGGCAGGTATATGGGGGCCACAGGCAGTATATGGGGGCACTACTGAGGGAGAATATAGGGGCCCCTGAGGCAGTATATAGGGAGGGACTGAGGCAGGTATATAAGAGCACTGAGGCAGGTATATAGGCACTGAGGCAGTATATAGGGGCCACAGGCAGGTATAGGGGGCACAGGCAGTATATGGGGCACAGGCAGTATATGGGGCCACAGGCAGGTATATAGGGTCATTGAGGCAGTATATGGGGCCACAGGCAGTATTGGGGGGACTGAGGCAGTATATAGGGGCCACAGGCAGGTATATGGGGGCCCAAAAGGGAGAATTAGGGGGCACAGGGAAGTATATGGGGCCAAACGGATGTATATAGGGTCATTGAGGCAGTATATGGGGGCACTGAGGCAGTATATGGGGGCCACAAGCAGGTATATAAGGGGACTGAGGCAGTATATGGGGGCAATGAGGCCCGTATATGGGGCCACAGGGCAGGTAAAATGGGGGCACAGCAGGTATATGGGGGCACAGGCAGGTACATAGGGCAACAGGCAGGTATATAGGGGCACAGGCATCATATTGGGGGGGCCACAGGCAGGGATATGGGGCCAAAAGGCAGGGATATGGGGGCACAGGCAGTAAATGGGGGCACAGGCAGTATATGGGGGTCACAGGCAGTATATGGGGGCCACAGGCAGGTAAAAAAGGGCACAGGCAGCATATGGGGGCCACAGGCAGGCATTATAGGGGAACAGGCAGTATATAGGGGGACACAGACAGGGAAATGGGGGCCACAGGCAGCATATGGGGGGCACAGGCAGGGATATGGGGGCCACAGGCAGGCATTATAGGGGCACAGGCAGGGATATGGGGGCCACAGGCAGGCATTATAGGGGCACAGGCAGTATATAGGGGCACTGAGGCAGGTAAATGCTATAAAAATAACAACATTAATACTCACCTTAACTCCCTCGGCGAGCGCGCTCCGTCCTCTTCAGCCCGCGCCCCCTCCGGGAGCTCCTCGGGCGCACGGCCTATACCGCGCTGTGCGCCCGAGGCAGGCAGCGTCGCGATGATGTGATGTCCATCGCGACGCTGCGGCTGAGGGCACGGGGCCGTGGGGGTCCTTGCGCTGTGATGGACCCGGCAGCCTCGCGGGTAGGACCTGCGGGTCCGACACTGTCTGCGGGACAGGGGGCGCTCGCTCTCTGCCCCGCAGAAGCCCTCAGCTGTGTGGGGGTCCAGCGGACGCACATGCAGCTGAAGAGCCAGTCGGTGCTCCAGGCCCAGCGCAGAGGCCTGGAAACCCGGGAGACTCGGGCACGGGGGTTTATTCGGGGCCCGAGCCCCGAATAAAACAGCCTAGCGACGCCCCTGCCACCTATTGATAGAAAGCTGAGGCAAAAACTAAGCAGCAATTATTGAAGATATAAATAATAGTGCCATATATTAAGGAACTCATATAGTAGTAACAGTTAGCAAAAGGTCACCAACCTATTACTCCCTAAAAAAAGGTACAATGTTCCTACATCTAAATGGGCCCCTTGTACCTCTGGAAACCATAGCGGAAGCTATAGTGTCTATGGCTATAGAGGTATCTATTTCTATAACTTGCACACAGCTGTCACTCACATCAGTGGTTGAAAATCACTAAGGAAGACATGTATGATCGGGTTTTTCACCCTTTTCTGGCGTCAAATGTGCCAAAGTGAGCCGGCTACGATGCAGCAAACGAATGTGTTAGGCGCATTGTTCGAAAGACTTGACACTTTTTAATGCACCTAACATGGGGGGGTGTTCTGGGGTCGTGTCGCACCACTCTCATATTAGACACATATATGAATGCAGTTCGGCAAAACTAGGCGCATTACTGCTCCGACAGGCAGACCTATTTTAATGTTGTCTGCCTGCGGAGTCAAAGTGGAGCTAGATTTATTGTGTATGGGCTAATCAAGAGAGAGGAGGTGAAAGTAGAAATGCGAAGAGGAATGAAACTTCTGTTTAATAAAACTTACACATGTGAGCTACATTTACTGTTAGGGAAAAAAAATGTAAAATATTTCTCAATTTATACCAGTACAAAAATAAAAAGTAATTTATGATAATTATCAAACTATATAAAATGAAATTATTTAAATGTAATAAAAATTTTATCATATCATATTAATATAAAAATATATAATATCCCAAAATATAAAAATATCTCCTATAAATTTATTTAAAGTAAATAGAATCTAAAACTAATTTTACATTAAATAACCCACTGATTATGTTGTTCAGATTTTTAAATATTAAATTTTTACTACATTAAATTTGGAATTTACTTTTGCTGCCACCCTCTATTCTACATACAGCAAGAGCCAGCGCACCACAGGTCTTGCTGGGACTTGTGGTCCACCAAGCCGGATCAGTACCATAGTTTCTATTCACTGACATGCTATTCTAATGACTTTTCTTTTATCTATAGCCTTTATACTTGTTTGGCGCATTACTTATGCACCTAAGTTCCATAATGCAGCAAACACACAGGCGAGGCGCAATGAACTTTAGACATCATTTATGAACGCACAAAAAACACTTTCATACATTCAGGCACATTATACACTGAAAAATAGATGAGAAAATGAACTCTGATGCACCTTGTTCCATACATGTCTCGCACAGGGCACCTCTCTTGTTGGTCTTTACCCCTGGGCAAGCTACTATAATATCAAATGTGGAGTTTAATCAAGTCAGCTACTGTGATATCACAAGTGTATTTCTATTAGACGAGTTGTTGTTACATCACAGGTAACTGCTGTAACATTACAACTGCTTCCATCAAGAAAGCTACTGTAAGCTTTGATATCACAAGTGAGTTTTTAGGGTCTAGTGACTTTATAACTGTGTTTCTATTAGGTAGTCGTTTGTCTTTCCGTTGATTTCCATCTGGCAGAAACCAGCATAAAGAAATTATCCTGTCACAACTTTTGACCACTGTCCATGCCCCTCCAACCCCACCATTGCAAATACAGCTCTCCATGCCCAGATTTCTCACAGACTGCTCCCCATGGACCTCACTATTACACAGACTGCTCTCCATGCCCCCATTTCTCACAGGCTGCACCTCATGGCCCTCACTATTATACAGACTGCTCTCCATTACATCATCTCTCAGAGACTGCTCTCCATGCCCTCATCTCTCACAGGCTGCTCTGCATGGACCTCTTTATTACACCGATTGCTCTCTATGCCCCCATCTCTCACAGACTGCTCTCCATGGACCTCTCTATTATACATACTGCTCTACATGCCCCCATCTCTCATAAGCTGCTTTCCATGGACCTCTATATTACACAGACTGCTCTCCATGCCCTCATCTCTCACAAGCTGCTTTCCATGCCCCAATCTCTCACAAGCTGCTATCAATGGACCTCTCCATTACACAGACTGCTCTCCATGGACCTCTCTATTACACAGACTGCTCTCCATGCCCACATCTGTCACAGGCTGCTCTTCATGGACCTCTCTATTACACAGACTGCTCTCCATGCCCCCATCCCTCACAGGCTGCTCTCCTTGGACCTCTCTATTATACACACCTCCATTTCTCTCAAAATCTGTACCTAAGCTACTCTCACAAGTGATATTCTGGCAGCTAAGTTGCTGTGACATCACAAGTGGATTTAGTCAGGAAAACTGTTGTGCCGTCACAATATTCCTATTAAGAGAGCTGCTGTGACATAGTGTGTTAGTATCAGGGTAACTGCTGTGGCGTCACATTTCTGTTTCCATCAGGTAAACTGCCTTGATATTACAGAAGGGTTTTTATTAGTTTCGTTGCTCCTATGTCACAAATTTTTTTCAGTCAGGTAAACCACCATGACATCAGAGTCGTGTATGTTGCTGGGGACTTTATAACTGTGTTCCGTTAGGTAGTCATTTGCCTTTCTCTTGTTTTCCATCTGATTAAAACCACCATGAAGATTTTTTCCAGCCACAACTTTTGACTACTCTATGTATGTATCTATATTAATTCAGTATAAATGATCATTTACAATGTAATATATAATACAGTGTAATGTAACTGGCGTCCTGGGGTTGGAAATCAAGGTTTACATGAGGTTAGTATGTTCTTCACATGTGTAGTTTTTCTGTAGGCTACAGTAACCATCTACATTCTGCAGGTTGATTGGCATCTAATGAAATGTATTCTAGTGTGCATGTTTAAGAAAGATTATTACAAGCCACCCTGCAGCCCGCATGTCGGACTGCAGGCGCACTCGTGTCCCCTCTTCCTGTACACTGCCGGGGACAGGTGGCGCCACAGTCCGCATGTCGGGCTGCGTGCATGCTCGTGCTGCTGGCAGTGACTTGCCTAGTCCCACTCTTGCTCCTCTGCACTCCTCTGTCAGTTCACTGAGATTTAAAGGGCCAGCGCGATAGTAAATGGCTAATTGCCCGGCTTTGACCCTATATATCCAGGACACCTCCCCTAGTTCCTTGCCGGAGCTATAGTGCCTCGTGCCTAGAGAGAAAGCCTTCCCAAGTTGTTACATTGCTATATCATGTACTGGACCAGTTGCCTCCGTTTCTCGACCACAAACCTTAGCCACCTGTACTGACCTTCTTGCCTGTTCCCGACTACAAGCTTGCCTGATGATTTTGTACCACGCTGCACCCCAGCTGCCACCGCAAGCAGGTCGAGTCATGGGTAACGACCTGGTAGTCTCCCAACACAGCAAGTCCAACCTGCCTTGAGGTGGGCTCTGGTGAATACTGGGAACTACTTAGGCTCCTCTTCCTGGCGTGGCTTATACCACCACTTGTGGTGGTCCAGAGGATCCACCACATCTGCCATTACAATTAGATCTGGCCATGGATCCCACCAGGTGTTGCGGACCTCACCACCATTGTGGCCCAGCAGTCGCTGCAGATCACACAACAGGCGCACCAGCTCAAACAGCTGACTGCTATGATGCAGCAGCAGTCGTCTCCCATGGCTCCTTCAACATCATCAGGCTCCTGCGGTGTCCGTTGGCCCTAAACAACATGTGTCTATGCCAACGAAGTTTGATGGGGACCCTAAGGCCTGCACGGGCTTCATCACCCAGTACTCCCTGCTTGTAGCCAGTCAGTTTCCTACCAAAAGGTCTAAAGGGGCTTTCGTAGCTTTCTGGGAAAGCCCTGGCTTAGGCTACGCCTCTCTGGGACAGAGATGATCCGATCACGGCCAACTTCTCTATGTTCCTGACCAAATTCTGATTGTCTTCAAGGAAACAGCCCATTCCTCTTCTGCCGAGACCGCTCTATTAAACCTCTGTTAAGGGGACTTCTCTGTAAGAGAATATGCTCTACAGTTCCACACCCTGGCCTTGGAATTGTGCCTTGTTCAAAATTGAGCTGCGTTCAAAAAGGGTCTCTCCAGCAGAAAAAAAGGACGTGCTGGTTGCATGGATCCTCCATCTTTCTTGAGTGACCTTATTCACTTTGCCACTCGCATTGACATGCATTTTTCTGAAAGACAGGAGGAGCTCCGTCATGAACGTGAACCAGTCCGGTCACGCTGTTTAACCTGTCTTGCTTGTTTCTGAGGCCTCCACTGCCACTCCCACTGCCTTCCATTGAGGAGCCCATGCAAGTGGACAGGGCCCACCTGACCCAGCAAGAATGGTCGCGATGACGAGAGGAGAATCTGTGCCTCTACTGTGCCAGTCCTGAGCACTACCGCAGAAACTGCCCACAACGACCCCAACGTCTGGGAAATGCACACATCTAGGTTGTATAGGAGAGGCATCCATAGGTGTGAATAATCCCTCTCCACATCTGACGATGCCGGTGCAGATCTTGACCGGTTCTGCAGTCTTATTTGAGACTCCAAACATAATTTATTGATGCCAACACAATTTGCAGGACACTACAATAGCCTTTATGTGCTGGGCTCCCTTGTGCTCAGATATCAACTCATTCAAAAAATATATACTGCAGGCTCAATGTTTAGTGAAAGTGAAAAGTTGCTTTTATAAAATATTTTAGCTTTTCAAAATACAATTATATTCAAATTCCATAACGTTTGCAACATTGTGAACATATCTTGAACAGGCTGTAGTGTCACATTTCCTCGAGGCATCGATGTACTCACAGTTCTGTGAAATACATAAATAACCGATGTAGTTGTTATAGGGCTGTCTGCACAGTCTCTGTTCACCGAGTAGCATCCGATCTGGACATTTCGGAAGCAAACTGCCTGCTTCTTCACATGGAATTTGAAGATTATTGTATTTTGAAAAGCTTAATGTCTAATTTCAGGCTCCTGCTTTTCTGGACTCAGGATCAGCCAGGAATTTCATTACTGCTTCCCTGGTGACCAAATATCACCTCCTGGACAAACCTCTGGTGATCTCCTCCATCAGAGGATCAACGGAGAACTACTGAGTGACCCCATTCAGTATCGACCTGAACCAGTATCTCTTCATGTGGGGGTGTTGCACAAGGAGAAGATTGCATTCTATGTGTTGCCCCGCTTCTCCTCTGCAATTCTCCTAGGACTTCCATGGCTACAGCGCCATGCCCCTATGCTTAATTGGAACACTGGGGCGAAGTCAAACGCTGGGATCAAGACTGTCAGTCTCACAGCTTAATAGCACCTCACCCCGTGCACTCCACTTCTCCACTGATGTCTCTCAAGCTTCTGCCGATTGTGCCTGATGCATATCAGGACTTTGACTTTTATCAGAGACTCCAACCATGTCGACCTACATACAAAAGAACCTCAAGAGGGGGTTTATCCGCAAGTCCTCCTCTCCTGTTGGTGCCGGGTTCTTCTTCATAGAGAAAAAGACAGTTCACTACGTCCATGTATTGACTATCACAGTTTTCGGGCCATACAGCGGTTTCTGGGTTTCACTAATTGCTATAGTTCATCCCACATTTCTCTACGCTGGTGGCACCAATCGTGATGCTAAACAAGAAGAATGGTAACCTGAAACTATGGCCTCCAGCGGACGAAGAAGCCTTCTCTAAATTAAAGTTGGTATTGCATTGGCTATTCTGTCCCAACCAGATACTGAAAAGCCTTTCTCTTAGAGGTTGATGCCTCTTTTGAGGGGTCTGGGGCAGTCTTCACACAAAGAGGTCCCAAAGGCAAGACCCTTATGTGTGAATTATTTTCTCTCCCGTGGAAAATAATTACACCATCAGGGATCAGGAATTGCTAGCCATCAAACTGACCTTGGCAGAATGGCGCCACCTCCTGGAGGGAGCTTGCCATCCGATCAATAGTTACATCAACCACAAAAATCTCCAGTACCTCCAGACAGCCCAACGTCTCAATCCCTTTAAGCCAGGTGGTCCATCTTCTTCTCGCGGTTCAACTTCCTGGTCCATTTCTTTCCCGCAGAGAAGAATATCAAGGCCAATGCCCTCTCCCGTACTTCTGATGTGATAGGGTAAGAAATAGCCCATAGAAACATCGTGTTCCCTGAATGCTTGATCTCTGCAGCTCCTTTTGGCCTCCAACGTGTTCCCCCGGTTAAGACGTATGTGCGCGCTGCTCTCCAGAAGAAAATTATGAAATGGGGACACTGCTGTCTGGTGGCACACAAAAATCCTATCAGTTAATTTTCTGTTTATATTAGAATTCGTAGAGTCTTGCACCACTTGTGCCTGCGACAAGGCGCCTTGCCACAAACCGGCTGGTCTGCTGCAACCTCTGTCGATTCCCAATACTCCATGGACTCATGTGGCAATGGACCTCATCACCGATCTTCCTCCCTCCTCCAGTAATACTGTTACTTGAGTGGTCACTGATCGGTTCTCTTCAATGTCACATTTTGTTCCTATGCCAGGCCTAACCTCTGCTCCATGCCTTGCCAGTTTTTTTTTTCCAGCATATCTTACATTTGTATGGACTCCCCCAGCATATTGTCTTTGACTGTGGGGTACAGTTTGTCTCGAGGTTCTGCCGTGCACTCTGCTCCCAGCAACAGGTGTAGTTTGACTTTTCCTAAGAATACCATTCATAGACGTATGGTCAAGTAGAAAGGGTCAACCAGATCCTAGGCAACTACTGGTGCCACTTCGTCTCGGCACGTCAAGACGACTGGTCCAGCTTGCTCCCATGGGCGGAGTTTTCGTACAACTATTTGGATTCGGAAGATGCCCACGCCTCTCCTTTCTACATTGTTTATGGACAGCTTCTCTGCCCGCCACTCCCTCTGTCATCGTCTTCTGAGGTTCCTCTGTGGATGTCCTGGTCCAGCATATATCGTCCATTTGGGATCAGAAGGATCAAGTAGACAAGAAAAGAAGACCTCCCCCAACCTTTGTTCTTCAAAACAAGGTGTGCCTGTCGGCCAGATACATTTGTCTCAAGATCCCCAGATACGAACAGGGCTCCAGCTTCTTGGGGCTATTCAAAGTACTGAAGCGTATCAACGCAGTGTCCTATAAGCTACAGCTTCTACCCACGATGCGCATCTTGAACTCTTTCCACTTCTCCGTGCTGAAACCGCTAGTCCTGAATCTTTTCCCTTGGAAACTCGTCTCCCCTTTTTCTGAAGCTGATTCCACTAACGTCTATGCGCTGAAAGAGATCTTGGCTATGAAGACGATCAGGGGGAGGCGACACTTTCTCACTGAATGGAAGGGGTTCAGGCTGGAAGAAAGGGAGCCGGAGGACTACATTTTGGACCGTGACTTGGTGCTGAAGTTTCTCCAGTCTAGAAAGAGGAGGAGGCCAAAGGGAGAGTACTGTTATAAGCCGTCCTGCAGCCCACATGTTGGGCCGCAGATGTTCTTGTGTCACCTCTCACTGTACGCTGTCGGGGATGGGTGGCGCCAGGGTCTGCATGTCAGGCTGCGGGCTCGCCCATACTGCTGTCAGTGACTTACCTAGTCGTGCTCCTGCTCCTCTGCACTCCTCTGGTAATTGGCTAATATCTGGGACACTTCCCTTAGTTAACTGCCGGATCTACAGTGCCTCGTGCCTAGAGAGAAAGCATTCCCAAGTTGTTCCGTTGCTATACCATGTAAAGTACTTGCAGCTTTTTGATGGCATATTGATAGGAAGAATTACTACAAATTTTATATGAACAGAGGATTTTGACCTAAATCACTGCAAAATTATAATCCCTGTTAAAACATAACTTTTACTAGACTATCTAAAATTATACATCTTAAACCCCTATACCCCCTATCCCACTACATACCTAAATGATACAGCATACTATATACCATCCGTCAGTGGAGTAATCGCCCCGAAAAAGGGCGGCTCCGCTTTAATGACAGATAATATCACTATGTGCGTGTATTACAATCTTTTAATCCCAGCTATCCCAACGCGTTTCCCCCATGCAATTTAGGGTTCATCAGGGGATTCAAAAGTCCTCTCGCTGTGAAGTAAGAATACGCTATATACAACGCATATACAATCTATCTATGACGAATATATCACCTATATGGATGAGATAAAGAAAGTGATACTTAGCTTGGATGCTGCCAGGTATAATAATGATGATCCTCGCAGCTCCTTTGGTATGCTGGCACCCAGGATAAGAGGGATACAGAGTAATTCATCTCTGCTTCCCTTAAATACCTTACATGACCCTTCAGATGTATGACAATCAAGCCCCTAGCACTTCCGCATTGGTGTGTATTAATTTATACATATTGCCGGGTTCTATATAACATGTGCGCATGTCCCCCTGCCATTACTTCGCCTGGCGTTCCGAATATTATACTACGCATGACCGGAAAAGGATAAAATGTCACTTCCGGTTCACGTCGGCGAGAACGACACTGCGCATGTCCAGAGTCCTATGCTGTCTCTGCGCAACCCGGCGTTCTAGACGCCGTTCTGCGCATGTCCAGGAAGAAAAGTGCACTCGAACCCCGGTACATGCAGCCAGGAACGACAGTGCGCATGTCCAAGGTCGGGCCCGATCTCCATGCCGCCCGGCACCCTACAAACTGCACCGCACATATCCGGAAAGACAACACACGTCACCTCCGGCCAGCGCCGCTGGGAACCAAACTACGCATGTCTGGAACCCGAATCGGTCTCAATGCTGAAGTTAAATTACGTACATATCCATCTGCACAGCTTTACAGTGAAACCGCCACAACGGGCGCGCTCGCTCCCTACGTCACCTCATTCACCTTGATATACATAGATAACACATTATTGTAGCGGAGCATATTCCCTAGCTATGATTCTCTAAATTTCTTAAAGTGGCTGCTATGTAACAGATGTCTAAAATGTAACGTGGGCATTGGTTCAGGGCCAATTGATTTCGGGGTACAAACATTCATTGTCTTCAGCTGACATGAGTTATCAGACTGTAAGTAATCAATGAATATAATGAAAAAATGTAATGATATAGTACTGATACATATAATACGGTCAGATTTAAAGAGTCCATAGTGGTCCTCTGTGGAGAGTGTGAACAAAGCAGAGCAGAATGAACAGACCCAAGTCAGAGTCTATTCAATAAAACATCCAAATTGCAAAGTCTCATTAAGGCCCTTTGGATGAACTGATTCCATACGATAGATCCACTGGGCCTCTTTACACAAAATTCGTCTATCCCATTCTCCTCCTCTGGGGGATGGTCTCACAACCTCTAAGATCAGAAAGCGCAGAGATTCCCATTCTCCACCATGATGTTCCCAAACATGTCGGGCTACTGGCGTATCTCTTCTATTTCGTATGTCCCCCAGATGTTCTCCCACCCTTCTTTTAAATATTCTCTTTGTTTTTCCAATATAATTCAGTGGGCAGGGGCATATGCACATGTAAACTACTCCTTCTGTCCTACAGTTGGCAAAATCACGGATAAAAAATTGTTTTCCATTAGAGGCACTTGTGAAGGATTTAGTTTGTTGTATGTATGGGCAGGCTACACATCTCTGCCCACATTTGAACATACCCATCGGTTTCCTTTCTAACCAAGTACCTTGAGGGGGTATTGGTGTATAGTGACTGTGAATCAGTCTATCTTTAATAGATCTACCCCTTCGATAAGTTATTAAAGGGGTTAGAGGAAGATATCCTTCTAAGTCTTGATCCAACATTAATATTCCCCAATATTTTTTGAGGATATTAACCACTTCTAGATTTCTATCATCAAAGGTTGCGATTACACGAGCTTTATTGTTGTCTTTATCCTCCTGGGGTTTACCCTGTAGTAATGTTGTCCTATTCTGTTTTTGTGCATGCCTTAAGGCTGATTCCAAAACTCTTGAGGGATATCCTCGATTAAGAAATCTCTCTCTCAACATACCTGACTGTCTCCTAAAGTCCTCATCTCTGGAGCAGTTTCTCTTAACTCTCAGGAATTGGCCCTTCGGTATTCCTCTCCTACAGGGTAATGGATGGTAACTTTCCCAGTGCAACAAGCTGTTAGTTGCTGTGGGTTTCCTATACATATCTGTGTGGATGTTGCCATTCAGATCTTTGATAATAAGGACATCTAAGAAGGGTAAACGATTCTCTTGCATTTCAAATGTGAAATGCATACCGATTTTGTTTTTATTGAGCTGTGCAACGAACTCCTCAAAATGACACCTTGTGCCTTCCCAGAGGATGATGATGTCGTCAATGTACCTCCCCCAGAATAAAATCTGGGGGGGGCCATTGATCATCCCCTGGTTGGGACACCAAAGTGGCCTCCCACCAGCCCAGGAACAAATTTGCATAGGCGGGAGCGCAGGGGCTCCCCATTGCGGTGCCCCTGAGCTGGTGGAAGGTCTTGTTGCAAAAGACAAAATAATTATGTCTTAACACAAAGTCAAGTAATCTAATAACAAAGGCATTATGAGCCTGGAATTCTATACTTCTTGTGGACAAAAAATATTCAACTGCTCGAATGCCAATTTCATGTGGGATATTACTATACAGACTTTCTACGTCTATATTGATAGGAAGCAAGCGTGACCTACTCTCTGTTTTCAAATACAAAATTAGATGAAAATCGATATACCTGTAGGAACCGATCTTAAACTTCACAACGCAGTATAGAAATATACCAATGCAAGGTACTGATTATAGAAAACCATGACAGAATGTATTACATATTAAAAATACATATATGAAATCACAAATACATAGGGTGGGGAAAAGGTGGAAAGGGGCCGTCATCACTAGGCATTGGTGAATCACAATACATGTGATATAATACGGTAATAAGCGATATATGTAACAAACACATCAATAATATTCTCAAGGCTTCTTCGGCATCTCCAGAAAAGATTCTCAAGCCAATTTCAAAATATTCTAAACAGTTCCATAACTGTGATGCAACACTTTTGAAGATATGAGGCATTGATAAGATCACTAAAAGCCCAAGAGGAAGGTATTGGAAGAAAGTATTGGCACAGTTAGAAGTTAAATGGATCATGAAGATTCAATCTATGCAACCTAAAGGGCTTAATGAGGTATTAAGCTTTGCCCCCTTCTAGTAATTCTGTTTGTTCACGCTTATGCTCTTGTTCTTTTTGGATATATTTTATATGATTTTATGAACTGTGTGTTGTCTCTGTTTTCAAGAGGACACTTTTGAAGGGCCCGTTCACCATTACAGTGAGAACTGGGAATACTTCTTTAATGTAAAAGCATAGCAAACCGGAGCCTTGTAATTGTTACAGTGATGCATTAAAGGGGTTTTCTCACTACAAAGCTTTTCTTTCAATATATAGGGACAGGTAATTGAAGACTTATTTAAAATTCATTAGTCTTTTTGATTTTACCTTGGTCATGATGAGATAAGAGAGATTTTATCTGCTCTGAATACACACACTCTGAGTGCACACAGGTTCCTCTGGTTACATCCATATCTTCGCTTCCTGATTAGACAGAGAACAGGGAGTAACGTCATTATGTTCGGGAGAGCTCACTCTAAGGCCTCGTTCACACGGCTTATTTTGGGACTGATTGGAGGCGTACTGTGCGCCGTATTTGCGCTGCAGTACGGCTCCAATCCGTCCCAGTAACTACGGTAATCCACAGTTCTCATAGAGAACTATGGATTCCGTCACTCCTCCCCGCTCGGCGAATCCGCCGCGGGGGGAGAAAGTGACACGCACATTATTTATGGCGCATACGCGCCGTGAATAATGCAATGTCTATGGGGCTGGCGGGCAGCTCCCCCGACGCGCCCCCACCCCGCCCCCGTCCCGCCCCTTATTCAAGCCGTAACTGCGGCCGAACTCCGTCCCGCAATTACGGCTTGAATAAGCCGTGTGAACACTGCCTAAGTGGTCGTTTACATGACAATGGACAAATACCGGTCGGTTTATATGACCGTTATTTGTCTGGTTTGTGTGCGGGGAAAAGCCCTCCCCCTTCCCATTCACATATTCCGTCCGAAAACCGAATGTTTTCCGGGTAGCGGGGACTGCAGCACGGGTTTTCCATAGAAGCCCGCTGTGTTTGTTTGCAGCCGGATTTTCAGACGGTCTTCAAAACCACAAACCGTCTGAAAGACCGCCCGTTAACTCATGCCTTGGGGACATGCCCTTAGGAGACTAATTATCTCTAATCATTAGCTTTTGTTTACATATAAGCAATTGTTTTCACTCCTCAGAGCATTTGTAGCTTTGTTTACTGAAGACTAGATCTCCTGCACTTACATCTTTATAATGTCTCAGTTAGTTATAGAGAAGCTAAATATGCTAATCACTAGTACAGAACCACCCACAACCTGACAAAAGCAGAGTGCTTGTGATTCAGTGAAACAGCATAGCAGGAAACCCCCTTTAACACTTGATTAGGCCAGACCAGTACTAGGAAAAGGTATTATGGTGCTCTAGGTAAATAAAGCAAATAGCGCCCCCCAATGGAAAATTCAGCCCACTCCATTCCTTCTTGTGCCCCATTTTCTGCATGGGATGAAGTGGCACCGAGGCGTTCTTGCCTACCCTTTGTCCTGGCCCTGGGCCAGACTACTGTTGTCAACAGTGCATAATGAATCTAAGTTTGTATTACTACAGACCTTGATGTGAAGCATTTTGTTTTCCAAAAGCTAAAAAAACACTCAGTGCTCTGTCTGCTCATTTCCTTTTCTGCGATTTGTTATGTGTTTCAATTGGCCACTTTGAGATTTAATAAGCTAAAAAGCCTGTCTCTGAGATATTAATCGTCCTTCAGTTTTTTGCTGTGTCAGACTAACCTTACTGAATAGAAAAACCTCTATGCAATAGTAATTTGTATGCATCCACCAAACATGTTAATACAGCAGACACAAATAGGCCCTGATAGCTTTCTGCTTGAAAAAAATCAGAATGTTGAAACTAATGTAAAGGCTACTCTGTAACACATTAAAATAGGAGAGGTTTCTAGCACAACGAACAAACCAGCAAGAAATAAAAATCACCCTGTATGCAGGGTGTCATACCCAGGTTAGTTATTGACACAAAACACACACCACATATTATAATATATATATATATATATATTATATATATATATATATAATAAATATATATATATATATAGTGACAGGGCACACGGTATGGTGATTGAGGGCCGATATGTGTTAACGTGGTTCAGGCCCTTGGTGAAATAGGCCAAAAAGAATTGTCAGTAACCTTAGGTTGCGGGCATGTTTTCAAATTTAGCATAACTGCTTCAGAGCAGTCTATTCCAGGCCGGGTATTTACTGGAGCAGTCTCAGAGTTGGGTGGGATAACTGCTCCCACTTATCCATCTTGTGCTGTGTAGACTACAGCTCGGATTTTCTATTGAAGTCTATGGTGATGGTTGGCAGTCGGCTTTCATCCTAACTTTTCCAGTGGAATCATCGAGAAACAGTCTGGACAGAAACTACTGAGATGTTTGGAAGTTTAGGTCTGTTGAAAAGCGCAGTTGCTGGTGGAGTTCATATAGTGGAATGTGGGGTGGCTCTGTGCTGTATAAGGAATTTGTATAATTCTTGTTGTAAATCCTTGTGTTCCATGGCAGCAATACTAAGAGTTTTATTAATTGATTGCATAAAGTGTTTCACTCTGCCATGTCGCTGACTCCAGTAAGAGGTTATTTTTCTGTGGGTGAAGCCAAGATAAGTTGCAAAAGACTGAAAGACTTCACTATTGAAAGTTAGCCCACTTTCAGTCTTTACTTTTTGAAAGTTGGCAACCTATGAAAATTTTGGGGCCCCATACAGCTGGAGCGTCTGGGCCCCTCCACCAACTTTGTCCCCTGCTCTGCCCCCCGGCCGACCCAAACCCCCACTCCGATAACCCCCCATCTCCAGCCGTCCCAACAACGCCCCACCTATCCACTGCCCCACAACCAGTCGCCACCCCAGAAAAAGAAAAAATAGTTCCTGGGGTCATACAGCCAGGGGGAAGGAAAGGTCCCTCTCAAGCACCCACATGGCCAGAGGGTAGGGGAGGGCCCTCTCAAGCACCCACACGACCAGGGGGGGCCTTCTCAAGCACCCACACGGCCAGGGAGGAGGAGAGGGCCCTCTCAAGCACGACTGAGTGCCATGTGTGTGAGGGGCACCCCTCCTCGACCCCGGACCGTGTGGGGGCTTGAGAGGGCCCCCTCCTCCCCCAGGGCCGTGTTGGGGCTTGAGAGGGCCCCCTGCTCTCCCTGGCTGTGTGTGTGGGGGGGGCCCCCATCGCCTCCTGGAACATGTGGGTACGTGAGAAGGACCTCTCCTCCCCCACACAAACAGGGAGTTGGGGGCCCTCTCCCAAGCACAGTCAGCCCCTACCACAGACACAGCCAGTTGGTAAGTGGGCCCCCCACCACACATACAGGGAGAGGAGGGGGAAGAGGGCCCCAGACCTCACATACAGCCGTGGGGTGGGGGGGAAGAGGTTTAGTAAGTGGGCAAGGTTAAGAAAGGGGGGCCCCCACAGTTATAGGTGGGCGAAGGGGGGTCCCCCACAACTGGGCCGTCTTAACAGCATTATGGGCCTCTGGGAAGTGCTGTGCACTGGGCCCCCAACCAGCACAATTAGGCCTCGTTCACACGGCTAATTCTGCCGCGGATTGGCGCCGTACTGCGCGCCAGATTTGCGCTGCAGTACGGCGCCAATCCGCAGGCAGCAATTACGGTAATCCACTGCTCTCATAGAGAACAGTGGAATCCGTCGCTCCTCCCCGCTCGGCGAATCCGCCGCGGGGGGGAGAAAGTGACATGCACATTATTTACGGCGCGTACACGCCGTAAACAATGCCCCGGCCCCCGTCCCCCGCCCCTTATTCACGGCGGATTTGTGAGCTCAATACGGCTCACAAATCCCTCGGGAATAAGCCGTGTGAACACGGCCTTACGCATAGGAATAAATATATACATTATCAATAAAAAAAAAAGTGATCAAAAGTCAAATGCATACCACATGTGACTCAGGTACATAGGTGGAAAAACATAAGTTAATGGTTGCAGAAAATGGTGCTGCAGCACAAATAAAAAAAAAAGTTATATTAAGTAAATACTATAACATAACCAAAACAATACATTTTTGGTATCACCGAAAACATATCATCCTTCAGAAAACAGATAAGACATCATTTATACTGAAGAATGAACACCATAAAAGCAAACCCCTGCAACCATGGTGCAAGTGTGTTTTTTTCACACTTCACCCCACTTAGAATGTTTTTCCTATTCCCAGTACATTACATGGTATGTTCATACATCGTGTCCCATACAAAACAAGCCATTATGGGCGACATGCATGAAATTTGGCGTTAACACGCCAAATTTCATGCGCATATTAATGCACCTGGTACATACAGTAACTGCCATGTGACCGGGCCACATGGCAGTTACTATATAATAAGAGAGGCTCTGAGGACAGTGACACGGGTCAGGATGGCTGACTGACCACATGCAGTTGTTACATGATACAGCCATGTAACTATCCCCACCCGTATGGCCATGTCACTGTCCCCCACTCATTTGTCACCGTGACATAGCTAAATGAGTGGGGGACAGTGACATCAAGTCACTTTCCCCCGACCCACTACTATGGCCACGTTACTCTCTGGGGGCCCCAGGCTCTACCTTGTATGCTGCTGCTGAAGATGATTTATAGTGGCGATGGGCGGCTGCTGTTGTGCTGCGGACTCTGGGGCAGACCCGGCAGAGGCGGGACCAGGACCTTTTCAACTTGTTGGGTGGCACCTGATAATGCAGTAAAACATTTCCAGCAGGGAACGGAGGACAGTAGCCGCCAGGAAGTGCCACCTTTTTCTGCCTTGCCGTGCCTGCGCTTAACTCTTCACAGCGCGGCACGGCAGTGTAGTAAAGCAGGGGCCAGACAGCGATGCTGTGAACTTCTATTGAGCCGGGACCTGAAGTAATAGGAGTTTAGAGCATTGCTGTCTGGCCCCTGCTTTACTACACTGCCGTGCCGCCCTGCGCTGTGAAGAGTTAAGCGCAGGCGCGGCACAGTAGCAGGGGCCACAGAGTCCGGCCACAAGGCCCCTGCTCTACTACTTGACTGCCACACAGCCCTGCCTGCGCTATGAATAGTAGCTCCGCCTCGAGGGGCTCGGCCTCACGGATAAAATTATTTAGCATCCCGCCCACAGAGGAGGAGGGCCCGGCTCCGGCTACAGCGCGCAGGGATCATGTAAGTACAAGACTCCTGGAGCGCAGCTGTGCCGGGAGCGCGGGCCTCCTCCCAGTACCGCTCCGCCCCGCCATGCTATATTTAGATGAAGGCGTCGTAGCGGAGGCGGAGCATGGGCCCCTCCCGGCGCCGCTGTCCCCAGCGCCGACGCTCACCAGCCACCACCGGGCCCCGTGTAGAGCGCGGCGCTCGGCTGCGCCGCGCTCTACTGTTCTATGTGAAATAAGGGGGCCCGCTTGAAGCGGGCCCCCTTATCTCTCCGGGCCCCATACGGGAGTACCCCCTGTACCCCCTGTATGGCGGCCCTGGTCAGAGGGGATCTTGTCCAATTTTAGTATAACAGCTCTTGCAAAGTTGGTGAAAACAGACTCAATGACTGTGAATCTAGAAAAATCATCATAGACAACCAGTTACATAGAAATAAATGGAAAGTGCAGTCAGCGACACTATCAGCAGTCCATGACCATCCTGGGAGGGGTGTCATTTGTATTGGTGCTCAGCTATGGTCAACCATAGTTGCTTGACAAGGTATACATGTTTCAATGAGAGATTCCACTTTTTTGTCTAGTCCTTTAAATCATACTTTCTCCCTAAGTAATTGTTTTGTATTAACTACACCTTGATGAGACTCATGAGCCAGATTGAGCACTATGTTTTGAAGTTCCCGAGTTATTGTCAGGTAATTGTCACGCAGTACTAAATTAGAGTCAGACACAGAGAAGGCCTGCAAGTATGCTGTTTGATCCTGTGATTGCAGGCAAGCCTCAGCTGGAAGAAAGCTCCAGTTCTTAGGCTATGTTCACACGGCTTATTGCCGGCATAATTGCGGGGCCGTACTTTGCCCGCAATTACGCCGGCTGCAGTGCAGCAGGAGCGGGGCGGGGGGGCCAGCAACTCGCCGGCCCCATAGACATGCATTATTCACGGCGCGTATATGCCGTGAATAAGTAGTATTGTGCAAGCGGAGAGAGGAGACGTGATCCATAGTTTTCTATGAGAACTGTGGATTACCGTAATGACTGGGGCGCATTTCAGCCCGTATTGAGCGCAGTACGGCGCGAATTACAGACTGAAATACGTCCCAAAATAAGCCGTGTGAACATAGCCTTAGACCGAACAGTGTCAATAACTAGCTGCAGTTTGGGGTCAGTGTGGTTTAATTTCCTTCATGGTTGTTGCTCTTGGTACAGAATGTACATGCTTCTCAGCTGACAGTTGCTGGCATGTCATCAGTGGCAGATTGGGGTGAAAAATAGTCTGCAGGGTTCCCAGCTCCTGCCTCATATCTCAAATGAAAGTGGTAGTTCTGTAGGCAGAGTAGCCAGCGATCAAGTCATGGGGGTGGCTCTAGAAGAATTTTTATTGAAGATTGGAATGAGTGGTTTATGATCACTTAGCATTGTGAAAGGACGACCAAAAAGGTAGAGATGGAAATGAAGGCATGCCCACACAACAGCAGAAGCTTCCTTCTCAGTCTGGGAATAGTGCTGTTCCGTTTCTGTTAAAGCCTTGCTTGCATAGTAGACTGTAGAAATAGTGCCAGTTTTGAACACCTGAATTAGAAATGCACCAAGGCCTACAGGACTGGCCTCCCCAATTAGCTCTGTATATTTTAGTGGGTCAAAATAACCCATGACTGTGTCACTAGCCTATTGGACTTTAATTTGTAAAATACTGTTTGATGTTCAACAGTCCATGACCAGGGAGTATCTTTACTTGTGATGTAACATTGGGGGTTCACAAACAGTAGTCGGATGAGGTATGAAACGTCCATAGTATGTGACTAGTCCGAGAAAACTCTGAACATCTGATACATTTTGAGGTTGGCTGGCTGAGGTTATGGCAGCTATTTTCTGAGAGTCTGCTGAAACGTCATTTGCAGAAAATATATAGCCAAAAAAGTTTAATAACTTCTAGTTGAACTCCTATTTTGAGAGATTTACAGTTAGATTGCAGGTTTACAGTCTCTGAAATACTTATTCTAAGAGATTGTCATGTTCTTCTTTGGTTATGCCAAAGATAGGGATGTGATCACTGACACTGAGGACTCCTGGTATTGCTGAAAGAACCTGCCTGATAACATTCTG
Organism: Phyllomedusa bahiana; assembly: GCA_025379985.1. Classification (NCBI taxonomy): domain Eukaryota; kingdom Metazoa; phylum Chordata; class Amphibia; order Anura; family Hylidae; genus Phyllomedusa; species Phyllomedusa bahiana. The sequence goes on along the minus strand of JAODAL010013424.1, from coordinate 45,772 downwards.
AAATATTTCTGCAACTGATGAAATTCTAAAGTTCAGCCTCTTGAATCTTTACAGACTTTCCTGAGTGCTCTAAGTTGTAATATATCTGGAGTCTGGATGCAATTCAAGCTGAAGATTACCAAATTTTAGGTCAATTTTTGAAAATATTTGTGCACCATTTAGATCTGTGAAAATGTCATCAATAGTTGCCTTTCTCCTTGAATGGCCCAATTGGCATGTCGCATGTCAACAGATAATCTGATTTTATCTGACAGCTTAGCCTTAGGTGTAACAAAAATTGGTGAGACCCAGGGAGTTGGGCCATCCACATAACAATCAGATAACATCAGATGTCTCCAGGTCTTGAAGTTCTTTCTCCACAAGCTCGTGGACATGGAATGGGATTCACCTGTGAGGGTGAACTGTGGGCTGTTCTGACTGAGCAATGTGTAATTTTACTTGAAAGTCTTTCAGCTTACCTAGGCCTTGAAAGAATTGAGGATATTTCTGCATAATGTTTTGGACAAAAGAGTTTAAGCTGTTTACTAGTTTTTCTGAGCCTAGAGATACCGCATTTCTGCAGATGAGGAGGGTGTCTGCAGAATAGTCCACTACATAGAAAGTGTCTGTGATGGATTCTCCATTAGATGTTAGTTCTGACTGAAATTTGCCACATACAGGTAAGACAGTAGCTGAAGCATAAGGAAAAATCTTCAGGCTAGTACATTGCCAAGCAGGCTTATTCTATAACTGTTTATAGACGGCATGTCTAATAATGTTGACAGACACCCCAGTATCCACCAATGTCTCCACCCAAGTGCCATTTATTAAGGTGATTGGTTTTGGATTAGTAATTGCAAGCACATTTTGAGATCCCTCTTCAGTCACTGAGAATAAGTAGGTGCTGCTGGGTTTATCATAATGGGGCACTGACTACACTTCTAGGATTTTCTGTGAAATGGGTTGTTTTGCAGAGAGAGGAAATTGTGATTTAGATCTGCAAACTTTTGTAAAGTGATTTTGTTTTCCACAGTTATGGCAAGTTACTCCCTATGCTAGGCAGGGTTTCTAGTGAGGATAAGGACCTCCATAGTTGTCGCAGGTTGCGGTCTGTGTGTGAGGCACATGTGGCGTCTGTGCAGTGTCGGACTGGGTGGGCTGGGTTGATCCTGGGGCCCACCCTACAGCTACTGTACATGAAGATATTACTTGTTACTTTTTAGGCCTCTCAGACATAAATGAAAGCATTTTACCACATAATACAGTGTGCAAAACAGAACTGTGCTGTGCAGTACACCATTCCAAGTGAGTCACATATCTGTCTCACACATCAGTCTCGCATATCTGTCTGTCTCACACATTTGTCACAACATAGATAGACATATGGGTAAGTGTCACTATCCATAACCCTCTCCACCAGGCCACATACAATATCCACCCTCCCACCAGCCCGCATACAATATCTAAATAGACACTCAGAAAATCATGCCACAAATACACAATAAAAAGAAAACGGTCCTAAATGCCCCACATATGTGCCAAATAAATCAACTAACTTCCAATTTAATGATTGTGTATTTGTTGATAGACGTTCCTGTATCCACCAGTGTCTCCACCGGAGTGCCGTTTATTAAGGTGATTTGTTTTGGATTAGTAACTGCATGCATATTTTGAGATCCCTCTTCAGTCACTGAGAATAAGTAGGTGCTGCTGGATTTATCATAAGGGGGCACTGACTGCACTGCTAGGACATTCTGTGACATGGGTTGTTTTGCAGAGAGAGGAAATTGTGATTTAGATTTGCAAACTTTTGCAAAATGATTTTGTTTTCCACAGTTATGACAAGTTATTTCCTTTGCCGGGCAGGGCTTCTGGTGAGGATAAGGACTTCCACAGTTCTTTGTAGCTGTATAGGGTATATCAATCATCGGTGCATTTAGGACCTTTTTCTTGTTACTCTGTATCTGTGGCAAGATTTTTTAGTGTCTATTTAGATAGACACACAATAAAAAGAAGAGGTCCTAAATACACCAATGATTGATATACTGTATAGCGCTACAAAGAACATATGTGCCGAACCCAGAATAAATCAACTAACTTCCAATTTAATGTATAAATCTATTTTATTATAATTTTAATTAAAATTAACATAATAAAAATACCATGATGTCAAAAAAAGTCACCGGGTAGATAAATAAGTGGATGATCAGCAGTATAGTTATAGTTCATTACTCCAATTACTCTACAGCTAGAGTTTACGAATCATGAAAAAGTGTGTTGGGAGGTGTGGATGGTCTGCAGTAGGTTTTGTTGCATTTGTGCTTTACTTAATTAAATTGTATATTTATGAAATGGGTTCAATATTATCTATTTATATTTTTGGTGTTTATGATTTATTTCATGAAAATTAATTATTATATTTAAATGCACTTTTTCATGATTTGTATACACTAGCTATAGTGGAGTATTGAGTTAACTATACTGCTGATTATCCACCTATTTATCTATCTAGTGACTTTTGTTGACATCATGGTATTTTTATTATGTTCATTTTTATTGAAATTGTAATAAAATATTTTTGTACATTAAGTTTGAAGTTAATTAATTTGTTATGGGTTCGGCACATATGTTCTTTGTAGGTATACACATACAATATCTGCTCCTCCCACAATGTCACATACACTATCTGCCTTTAAATTTTCCCTTGGTCACGTACCTCGCCACTTTCTAAAATAAACAAAACTATAAACACAATCAAGAAAGTAAAAGTGAGACCCCCTAATCATAGGGTCAGGGACAGGCGTGCACTCATTTTTACAATCAGGAACATGTGTACGCTGGGACTACAACACCACCATATAGAGACCAAATAGTGGTCAGACACCAGCTCAGATCACATCACATTACAATGAATACAGCAACGAACCAACACAGAAGGAAAATAACCCCGGAATTCCAGGGACTCACAGGAGACGTCTTATCTGATGAGTTGCCCTCTTCTCTAAGGAGTTGCTCTTTTTCACTTCTTTTCTGCATCCGGTCCAGACCTCCATGATGACTTCTCACAGCAACAGCTTGTCCTTGCAGAATTTACACACAAATATCTTAGAATCCTCACTTTTCCAGCACTTCCCTACCCCTTCCCCACATCTGTACAAACTCCCCATTGGTGGGAGAGCTAGTACAGGCCATATCTCATGGACGCCATTTCCTAGGAATTTGGGGGAGGACTAACCCCCTGGAGATTGTGCTGCGGCTATGGTCTTTGCCCCTCAGAATCATATTCCCAGGTAGGTAGGCAAAGCTCCAGATAAGTAGGTAGACAAGGCCCTATGTAGGTAGGTAGGTAAAAGTGCAAAGCTAAGTAGGCTCTTTTTAGGTAAGTAGCCCCCCGCTGAATAAGTTGGTAAGCCATAGTTAGATAGGCCGGCTTAAAGCAGGTTGGTGGGTATGCCCAAGGTAGGTAGGTTGGCAGGCCCCACATAGGTAGGTAGGCAGTAGGTAGGCCTCAGGTGGGACTCAGGTAGGTAGGTGATGGTAGGCCCCAGGGAGGTAGGTGATAGATGTATCCAGGTAGGCGGTAGGTGATGATGGGCCCCAGTTAGATAGGTAGCTGATGGTGGGCTCCAGTTAGGTAGGTAGCTGATGGTGAGCCCCAAGGTAGGCAGTAGGTAGGCGGGCCACATTACTGAAAGCAAAGTAAAAAGATAATAAATTCACCTCTCTCCTGTTCCCCCAACATGATGAGCAGCAGGCTGGCTTCAAGTGAAGCTCAGTGTAGGCGGCGCGAGGATGTGATGTAATTGCGTCGCCTACATCAGCGCTAGAGGCCGACACCCGGTAGGCTTAAAGAGAACTTGTCACATAGATTATGCCAGCCTTTCTGAGGACCGCACAAACTAGTGACAGACATGCTGTTTCCAGCACTGTGTCCCTTATTCTGTAAGGTGCAGCAGTTTCAAAGCATTTACTGCTCAAATCAGGGAAATAAGGGAGACAGCGCTGAAAACAGCAGGATTGTCACTAGCTTGTACTGTCCTCTTGAAGGAGGGCATAACCTATGGGACAGATTATCTTTAACACCTAGTGTTAAAGTGGATGCCTACAGTATGTTTAGATAATCAATAAATATTTTTCAGGAAAAAACAATGTGGGATCCCCCCATTTTCCATAACCAGCCATAGGGTTATAGTGACACGGGGTTAGTGTCAGCCTTGGGGTGACAAAAACCACCGATGGCTGACACCAAACCCAAGCGACAGTAATGGAGAGGTGTCTGTCAGACACTGCCATTACTAACACTGGAATTAAATGCAAAAAGAAAAGACACAAATTGCACAAAAAAACTTTTATTTCAATAAACACTCCTGACAACAACCCTCTATAACCATTTTATTGAAAGGGAATCTGTCGCCAATTTTTTTTTTTACTAATTAAAACAAGACACTGATCCATATTCTTTTCTTCTTAGCCGTTTTTATTTTCTGATTGTAGATTTCTCTATTCAGTCGTCTATATATGATTGTGGGGAAAGCTTTCTTGCCTGCACTGCTTTTAGCAGTATTTGGAGAGATGCTTTACAGCAGCTTCATGCACATAAGGGCCTGTGGACTAGATTGGTCCCATTGACTTCTATAGGAGAGTTTTCTAGGCTCTGTGATCTGGGAACAAGTCAGTGTGCAGGGAGGGGGCAAGGGTGAACTGTGACTATCTCCTTTTGTGACTGGTGGATCCTGTGTTATCTATAACCATTGATGTCACCTTTCAGTGTAATCCTACCGGTACTGATAATGAGGATACACTGAAAATCTCTCTCTACAGAATAGGAAGTCTATTATTAGGCATAGTGGCCATGCCATTTTTTGGAATTTCCAGCTAAGCATGATAAATTTGGTGCATCTTTAGATTTGTCTAACTTTCATATCAACTACTGGTTGGCTTACTTTGCACCTATATTCTATGGCAAAATGTTAAAGCAACTTCTAGCCATGCCCCCTTCTATTAATTATTCTGTGTCCAGCTAAACCTTGCACCCTTGTTGAATTGGACACAAAAAACAAAACATTAGATTACCTTTGGTATCAGAAATGCATAAAGTTTTGGTAGTTTTTACGATTAGTTCTAAAAGCAAACCCGTTAGTAAATCTGATACAATGATCTAAAAATTTTTAACTTTCAAAATTTCCTATGGGCAGTCATTTTGGAGATGCACACTTCTTATATTGTCTGTACAGACAGAAAAACAGAGTGTTTGTGCTTTATGGAGGCTGAAGTAAATGGGAATGATAACTGACTAAATGACATAGATCATTATGGTCACCAGAAGCTAGTGGAGTAAAACTTGTTCCCTAGAGACATGAAAATAATAGGGAACATGCATAGAGCCTTACCTATGTGTATAGTGTATATTTTTATGCTCTTATTGAGGCCTCGAACAACACAATAGAGCTGTCATTAAATATTTCACCTTCTAATGATAATGAAATTACTTTGCACATTCTGTTCTATTCTATAGAGCGAAGCTGACAACTGATCTACAGAAAACAGGAATTATGAGCTTATTTTGTCTGCTTCTAGGTATACTCTTGTAAAAATTTCACTCTTAAATCACAAAAATAACTCCCAAATCATGTGGTAATACCAGAGGTGGGCTTGAGTCAATCTAAGAGGCAGTTGTAATATCATATTAATTACACTATGTAACACCATTTTTGTTCCTGGGTTCGATGTGTTCTATTTCAACTGCTCACATATAAACTTGATAAGAAAAACCAACAATTGTCATGAACTATGATTTTGACAATGGCTTACGCTAGTTTTGTATTCATCGAGATAAAACATGAAATTTTGACTTGTTTTTATGTTTTGCCATAGAAACAATCAACATTTCACTACAAATATGCAATTATAATTAAACTAAATCAATGCTGCATTGAATAGCTAAAAAATAATTATATTCTGGATTTGCGGCTGTATTGTATTTCACTTTTACAAATCAATTCCTAAATATAGTGTCCCATCATGTTCTCGTCATACTGTCCTTGGTAACAGCATTCAAAGTTCATTATGTCTTCATGAAAGCTCTCGTCTTGCTCCTCTGAATAAGCTCCCATGTTCTGTTGAATTGGGCAACAAGGATATGGACTTTGCGTGCCATCCTGCAGCCCATTGCAGCATACTGTGCTATGTCTTACACCCCCGAAAGTAAGACATAGCAAAGATTTTGTTGAATTCCCTAATATAAGGCACCCCCCGAAAATAAGATATAGCGGAAATCATTGCTGCAGCTCCCCATACACAGGGCCGCCCCCAAGGATGGGCAGAGAGAAGGGTGGGGGAGAAGGGAGGGCGGGTGTTCCCAAGCCCTGCTCACCCCGAGAAATGGCCCTGGGACATATTGTTATAGCAGAGTTTTGAAGGACCTGTGCAGGGAGGTCATGTGACTGTGATGTCACCACAGGTTCCGAACATTCCAGGACAGGAGACAGAAAGTGTACAAGTAAGTGAGGGATGAGGGGAGAATAGAGCAACGATAGTGACACACACACATCTCACAGGATGATTGATGGGGCATGCTGGAACTTCTAGTTCTACAAGTCCCAGCATGTCACATTTGCCATCCTTTGAGATAAGTCACTGCAGCTGCCATAAAATGTCCTTCACATACATATATCCTATGGTTTGTGACTCTAAACTTTAAGATAAACTCCCGCAAACATGTCGCAAGTACTTTTTTCTCACATTTGCCCCACTTAGAATTTTTTTGCCGTTCCCCTGTGGTAATATGAATAACACCAATAGAAAGTACATCTTGTCCTGCAAAATATAAGCCCTCAAACGTCTATGTAGGTGGAGAAATAAAAAAGTTATGGCTTTCAGAAGACCATATTATTATGACCGTTTGTCAGGAAGGGGTTAAAAAATTGATACATTTCAAAATATCATTGTACTGACCACAGAAGCAAAGTTTATGGGGAATAATAACCTTTTTCTATTCATTTTAGGCACAAAGAATTAGAAAACACCTGGGTACAAAAAATATATTTAATTGTTACTTAGTGTTATTTGTTCTCATCCACCTTTAAAAGAAAAAAACATCTCAGACTGCTCATTTCATACAGAACAAAAGTTGCTCTGCTGAATGCTATTGAGGTTGTTGAATGTGATAATCATTCTCCAGACAGACAGTAGCCTCCAGTAATCCACAGTAAGACATCACCTAACCTTTGTTTCTACAGCAACTATTTTATAAATTGAAAGATTAATTTTAGAAATATCCCGGTAGTGTAATGACCTTTAAAACAGACAAAAGAGAACAGTGTATGAGCATAAGCCAAAATTTCTGATGGGGTCATTTTCTGGAGGTGTTTCTGAGTTTGTAAACATCCAACTTCACAACCAATTTTTTTTCAGTTTACTTTGTGTACTAATGTGAAGGATTGCTTCTGGGGTGGCTGCGGGATGCAATTTTTAGGATGGGAAGGGACCAATATCCTGGTCCTCCCTTATTTTTCATAACTAACTAAAGTAAAACCGACAGCTTCAGTCTGATACTATCATGATGGGAAGTTCCATGAATATTGATCGCTTTACATCCTTAAAAAACACCATCCTGCAGCTGCACTTGTAGCAAGCCATCATATTAGATAGTTGGATTCTGACAGCTACCCAGCTCTTACCAGTAACTTTGGTTCATTGGGTACCTAGGTAAAAGTGAGAGGGGGTATGTGTCAGCCATGGGGTGACAAAAAAAACATTGCTGCAGTGATAGCAAAAGAGAGACTTCTGTCAGTCAGCTCCATTTCTAACATCAGAATAAAAACAAATCAAACACTGACACAACACAAAAAAAAACATTTTAATTAAATAAACATTCACTGACAACAGGCTATCTAGTGCTCAGGAGTGATGGGTGGTGTTGCGCAACCTAGCTGGTTAGCCTTTCCTGCACTCAGTACTGGTGGGTGACATCCACCATAGCAGACACCTAGATTTTCTGTTTCTGCTGTGGGGCATGCGGCATCAATCAGCTTTACTGGACAGTGGATAGCATATCCACTATTGAGGAAAGCTGGATAGGCCATGCTGAGGGAGGGAGCAGCACTTAACTCTTTCAGCGCACATGTAGAAAAAGCTGTACACAGACGCAGGAAAGGCTGTGAGCAATTCAGCAGCTAAACTATACACCGTATCTCACAAAAGTGAGTACAACCATCACATTTAAAAAAAAATATTGTATTATATCTTTTCATGGGACAACACTGAAGATATGACACTGATACAATGTAAAGTAGTCAGTGTACAGCTTATATAACAGTGTAATTTCAGTGTGCCCTCAAAATAACTCAACACGCAGCCATCAATATCTAAAAGTGAGTACACCCGTAAGTCAAAATGGACAAATTGTTCCCAAAGTGTCAATATTTTGTGTGGCCACCATTATTTTCCAGCACTGCATTAACTATCTTGGGCATGGAGTTCATTAGAGCTTCACAGCTTGGAGCCACTGGAATCATCCTCCACTCCTCCATGACGACATCACGGAGCTGGTGGATGTTAGAGACCTTGTGCTCCTCCACCTTCCGTTTGAGGATGCCTCACAGATTCTCAGTAGGGTTTAGGTCTAGATACATGCTTGGTCAGTCCAGCACCCTTACCCTCATTTTCTTTAACAAGGAAGTGGTCGTCTCGGCGGTGTGTTTGGGGTCGTTATCATGTTGGAAAATTGCCCTACGGCCCAGTTTCCAAAGGGAGAGAATCATGCTCTGCTTCAGTATGTCACAGTAAATGTTGGCATTCATGGTTCCGTCAATAAACTGTAGCTCCCACAGCCGGCAGCAATCATTCAGCCCCAAACCATGACTCTCCCACCACCATGCTTGACTCTAGGAAAGATGCACTTGTCTTTGTACTTCTCACCTGGTTGAGAGAGTGTGTATTTGAAAATAGCAAATTTAACTCACCTGCTCCCCATTCATACCCGAGACCTCATAAGACGAACGAGTCACATGACACCACGGAGGGAAAATGGAAAATTGGGCACAATTTGTTCAAATTTACAGTTATACAAGTTGTACATAAAGTGTCATGTCATATAACATAATATTTACAAAAATGTGAGGGGTGTACCACATTTTGTGAGACACTGTAGTCTAGGTACAGGGCAGATGGGCCCTCCTGCATCCAGTGACATCAGGGCAGCATCTCGTGACGCTTCCGCGGTGCCCCAGGTATTTAAGAGCAGTCGGTGACTGCAGAAGACTTTCCGGCTCTCCCACACATCCCAAACATATGCAAACCGTTGAAAAAACAGGGCAGCCAAGGGGTTTATAGCAGCTGCCCTGGATCCATGGGACATACCTCCAACCCCTCAGGACTGCAGGATAGCCCCTGTAATCTGAGACTCTCCTGTGGGATCTAGGACATTTGGGAGGTATGGATGATTGCTGATATATGAGGCTAATAAATATGCACATGCCATCATTTTCTTTGAATTTCTGGCTGACATTGCAGTACAAACCACTCAGCAGATTTAACGACATGCAGTATCTTTTAGAAGGCCGGGTCATTGATCGCACATAAGCAGTGAACTTGAACATGTTTATATCACAGTTCTTCCTGTCCTTTAATTACTATGCGCTTGCAGTGTTACCAGTGCTATGAAATAAATCTCTGTAAGTCAATATAGGAAAATATATATATTATCATATTGTGCTATATGCTCACTGGTAAGGAAAATATAACATTGTGAAAGAGTTAAAAAACAGAGTGCCTATATTCATTATATGTTATACCGAGGTAAAAATGTCAGCTCTCAAAAAGAAGTGTTCATTCTGCAGCATCATCATGGAGACCGAAAAGAGCAGCACCCCTTCATACGGTGTCTTGTGCAAGTGTTCCACTTAGTGGCCACTAGGAGTAAGTTCACCTATTTCATCACATCTCAGTAGGGTTGAGGCCATAAAAGCGAGCAGATAGAAAACAGTAGTGCTGTCAGGAGCAATCACGCCAACATTGTTACTACAAATCTCTTATGATCTTGTTAATTAGTCTTTTTAAATGAGAAATTTAATAACTTAAGACACCGAAAAAGTTCATTATTTAGGTCCCATTCACATCATATTTTTGGCCTCCATTAGTGGCATCTATTGAGACACCTGCAAAAATGGACCGAGCAGTACTGTGGAGTTGTGGGGGCAAGAGAGGGCCATAGGAATCAATAGGGCAAACGTCTGAATTGGACTGCGTCCGCTGTGCACACTTTATGTACCGCAGACCACACTTTGTATGATTTTCTATTACCATGAGAGCCAATGAGCAATGTATGCCTCTGTATGCCTGACTGTACAATAGCATATGTTGGAGGTTTCCATCAAACGTAAAAACTAGGAGGATTTCCCGAGTCATAATTTTGGCCTCATGAACATGACAAAGCTGGATAATTAGGGACATGTATGAACAAGGCTGTCGTAGTCCTGTCTGATAGATGTATGAATAGTCATTCACCAAAACCTGGTACAGTCTGCACTAGACACAACACTTTTTAATGGCCAAGATTTGACGCAAAACTGCCATACAAATCCATACCATGGCTGAGACAAAGTTTGGCGCGTAACATGCTTTGATACATACTGTCACATTCTACACTCCTCTATATCGATTTAGAACTGGCATGTCGGCGCCAGGTTTCATACATGTTGACCTTAATTTCTCATCAGACTGTTTTCCCGAGCCTGCTCTTCACAGGCAGCTTCAGGCTCACACTTCCTGTTCAGGCTTCTGAATTACTTTTTTTTTTACTTAATGGATTTTCTTTTGACTGTTTAACCCTTCGTTATGTTTCCCTCTTCTGGTTGTGCTTCAATGGTTTGGACTTTGGATGTGGTTTTGGCTTTGGTGTATTTTCAAATCATCTAGGGCCTTATGTATGAAAACTGTCTAGCAGTAAGACTGTCTTTGTTGCCCACAACAACCAATGAGAGCTCAGCTTTTATTTCATATAGTGCTCTGGAAAAATAAAAGCTGAGATCTGATTGGTTGCTGTGGGCAACAAAGACGGTCTTACTGCTAAACAGTTTTCATACATAAGGCCTCTAGTGTTGACCCTCTCTTGCCAGTCAGTGGGTGCAACCTATAGATACATAGCAGCGATGTTCAGATCATTGTATAGGGGATATGGGTGAAGACCTGCGTTCCCTTAGACTTTGCTAAGCAGAATAGCCGGCATCAAGATTGACTGTGGAAGCGCTTGTGCTGGACGGGCAATCACCATAATGTTAGAGTTAGCCATCTAGACCAGAGCTGAGCCAGGGGTATACATCACATGAGGATGCCAAGATGAATAATATTTTTATGGACAAAATGAAAAATCATAATGTACCCTAAAGATTATAAATCAGAAGTGTCTACGGTTTAGAATAGTGATAGGAACATGTGCAGCAGTCACTGCAAACAGTAAAATGATCATCAAAATAATCTTTACAAGCTCGCCAGCTTCAAATACAATTGCAGATGCATCTATTTTGTTTCCACGGACACTGGAAAAACCTATTCTCCCAGATTGTTTAGTAGGTTACAAGTGTTTGGCAACCCTGCTCCGAAAATATGCGGGTTGTAAAATAATTTTAAGATGCATTTGAGCTTTTACTTGGTATCTCATATTTGTGATGTCCGTTCATTCCTAGCACTGTAAAAAAAATTCTATCACTTTAGGTAGACTGGACAGAATGACACTACAGAAGCAATAAATGGCAGGTGGGCACAAGATTAAAAGGGGTTTCCAAAACATTTGAAAAACCGTTCCTACCACCTCCCACTGTGTTGAAATAGAAAACTAACCCAAACTTACCTCTCCCATCAGCACCGTTCCAACTCTGCCAGAGCCCAAGGGCAACATGTTTGAAATTTGGCGATTAAATGCCAAATTTCATGCGCATTAAAATAGCCTAGAATGCGCCTGATTTATTAACCCACTCTACTGCAGGTCATTCTAGCGCTAGAACGACATTTCTGGCTTAGGTAAACCATTTTCAAAGTGGTCTACCTGTTCCAGCAGTAATGAGCCTAAAATTGCCGTAGCGAAGCTATAAATCTATAGCTTCATAAGGTTTTAGTGCGCCCGCCTCCCGCATGCCTTCCAAAATCAGGCGCATTACAAAGTGCCGCTTGCGCTCTGTAAGGCGCCTGATAATGGCGTTTGGGAGGCATTTCAGTGAAGTGAGCCGGGCTGCACCTGATGTCTAACTGAAAATAAGCCAGACTTCTGGCGCAGTCCTGTTCATACATGTTCCCCCTCCCCGATCACTCACTGATGACATCACGTTCATGGATCACATGATGCTACAGCCAATCACTGACCTCTGTACATGCAGCCATGTGACTGCTCAGACTAGAGATTGGTTGCAGCATCATGTGATCCATACACGTGACGTCATCAGTGATGGACCTAGGAGGAACGTTGGATCTCTGGCAGCGCTGGAATAGTGGTGATGGGAGAGGTAAGTATGGGTTACTCTTCTATTTTAGCACAGTGGGAGGTGGTAGGGAGATTTGCAACAGTCTTGGAAAACCAAAATGCCATTCATTTCCACTCAAGTGCCCTTCTGAGACAGAAGAGTAATGGAAGGACAAAAAAAGTCATGAAGGAGGCACTGAACAAATGTGCACTATAGGAGCAATAAACGGCAATCTGGCATGAAATTCAGTGCTGCCTTAGTGTACATTTGCCAATTATTGCCTTTCAGGCCCTGTTCATATTACATTAATGTTTAATATGTGGTTGTCTCAGGACAGGTCATGGTTTTCTGTTGTTAGGTGCTTCCTCCAGGGAAACCTCATGAAATAACAAAATACTAAGATATCAGCACTTTCTCAAATATGTTTAGTTAGGAAAATGAAAGCATTTCACCTGTAATTCCGTAAAAACAAAGTGCTGGCATTTTAAGAAAGACAGGCTGAAGTTGGGCCCTGCACAGTCTGGATTGCTATGTGGGCAGCTCTGTGAGACTTTCTGCTTCTGAACTGAGAGAATCCATTGTCAAGGGGGAAGCTTAAAAATCTGTAGCAGGTGGACACTGGGGGATCAATACTGCTGTTTTCATGCTGGGTGATACTACACTAGCAGCAGTATAATTTGGATTCCTTTGCAATGGAGGAGAATGCTGGAAGCAACAGATAAGCTCTTACACACGTGTCCTCAGTGTGCTCTGACTGCAGTGTATATATAAAGTGACTCAGATTAACCCTATACAATTGTATATGCCCTCAGCTCCCCCTGTACAATTGATAGGTCCTAGGGATATAATCTCACCAGATTGTGACCTTTCTCTGATAAAATGTAAAGTAAAACCTGTTTCCCTGTAAGGGCTTGTTAACACGGCGTTTTCGGATCCATGTTAGATCCGAAAATCGCATCCCAAAACACTGCGTCGATCAGATCCTTAACGGATCCAACACGTATCCAACACGCAGCTGCTTGTTGGGATGCATGTTAGGGTGTGATCCTGCTGCATCTATCATTTTAAATAGGACTCCTGCTGCATCTTTTAGACCAGGAATTGACGTCAGTTCTTGGAACGGATTCGAAAGACGCAATGAGACGCATCGGAGATCTCTCGTGTGAACGCCTATACGTGTTTCATAGTAAAAGCAATGTAAATCACATTGCTATTTCTTAGATGCGTGTTTGGGTCCATTTGAGGTCCGACAGGCAGATCCAAACATGCAGCTAAAAGCGTATATAAACATGGAGTCAACACGCCTTGTGAACATACCGTAAGGGCGCGTCTCCACGGCACAGGACAAATACCAGTCGGTTTATCCGACTGGTATTTGAACTGTTTTCGGACCATGCACTTGGCCGCAGGGGGACGGCTTTTCTCCGCGATTAGCGGAGAAAAGCCCTACCCCTTTGCATAGACATGTTTATATTCTGTCCGAAAACTGGACGGAAGAATAAACTTGTTCTATGTTTTTCGGAACGGCGACGGAAAACTCGTGCACTGGGGACCGCTGCGTGGGTTTTCCATGGCAGTCCATGTAAAAGTTTGTCAGCCAGTTTTCAGGCGGTTTTCAAAACCGAAAATCGTCTGTAAAACCGGCTGCAATCCCATGCCGTGGGGACATGGCCTAATACTGAAGGAAATCATCTTTGGTTTTGATATATTTGAGAAACGTCTTATCATTTAATCTACTATCAATTTTTGTGTGTTTGTGTGGTGGTGATAGGTGCTATTTAAGGACAAATCCTCTAGAAAGTGATAAAGATCACCTCCAATGCCTTTTTATAGGATGTGAAAGATAACTTTATGTGAACACGTTTGCAAGGGGAAACTTCGTAAAAACAAAACATAAGTCAAATCACCAAATGCCTTTACATGATGCTGTAATGATGGGGTAACTAAAGGAAAATTTTGCACAGGCCTGATTGCAAAATCTGGTCTAAGCCTAAGGCTCACATGGTGTTATTTAATACGGATTTTGCAGCAGTATTTGTAAACCAAAACCAGGAGTGCAGCCTACACAGAGAAAAAGTACAAAGCATCTCTTCTGGGTTTGGACCCACTACTGGTTTTGCCCTACAAATACTGCAAGAAAATAAGTATAACAAAACACAGTGTGAAAAAGGCTGGATTCACACCTTTTTTTTTTTTACACATTTTGCAAAAGTCTTAGAACAGGTTCTATAACCAGTCCGGTGGTGGAACTAGCGCCATAGAAGCTGTGGCGACTGCTACGGGCCCGCCGCATCCTGCATTAGAACACCAGGGCACTCTGTCCCGAGCATTCTGAGTAATGAGCAGTTCACTTTACTGCTGTTTGTTTAACACCTTAATCCACCTGGTCGTATGGATACGTCCTGGTGGCGTTAAGTAGCTGTGTAGCGGGATTGCAGCGTGATCCACAGCACCGTTCCTCACTCCTATCGAGGCACCCGTGGAGAAATCGCAGGGTTCCAATCAGTGAACATGGCAGCTGGAAGCCTGCCATGGGGAATGATGGAAACCGCCATCTTGGTGCACCCTAATGCTTTGTCTATACAATGCATTCGGTTGTGTAAATGATCGATGTCTAGATTGCTCCTGTATTGTATTTGGGGGCTGTTTCTAAGGGAGGTGCTCTGTTTGCGGGGGCTGTGTTATATTTGAAGACTGAGTGGGTATATGCATAATATTCAGGGGTCTGTGTCTTGGGAGTCATGCATAATATTGGGGGCTGTATTATATGTATTATATCGGTGGCGGTTGTGTCTGGGCATCCATATTATATTAAGAGACTGTGTCTGATGGGGCTGTTTGAAACTGGGAGGCGGCACATTTGATCTGTATTATATTGGTGAGAGGAGGCATCACCTGGTGGCCTGTATTGTTTTAGGGGGCTGTACCTTGGGGTGGGTCTGTACAACATTGGGTGGACTGGGAGGCCTGCATTATAATATGGTAGCTGCACCTGGGCAGGCTGCAGTCTGTGTTATATTACTAGGGAGATGGGGGGGGGGGGTTGAGGTCTTTGTTACTTTTGCGATTTTAATTAATTTTGGCGATTTACCACTATATGGTCTTTATATAGCGGTAATATACAGTCTGCAGAGCCTGTATACAATGGTCTCTACCACTATATGGTCAATATATGGAGGTAATATACAGTCTGCAGAGCCTGTGTACACTGGTATATACCACTGTATGGTCACTGTATAGAGGTAATACATGGTCTGCAAAGCCTGTGTACACTGATCACTACCACTATATGGGCACTCTATGGAGGTAATCTACAGTCTGCAGAGCCTGTGTACACTGGTGTCTACCACTATATGGGCACTGTATGGTGGAAATATTGGACTTTGTATATTGATCTTCATTCAGTAAGGGCTTGTCCCCACGGCAAGGTTTTTTGGACGGTTTGCTTGCAGGTTTTCAGACGGTTTTTCTAAAACCGCAAACCGTCTGAAAACCTGCAAGCAACTCTCTCCCATAGACCACTATATGGGCACTCTATGGAGGTAATCTACAGTCTGCAGAGCCTGTGTACACTGGTGTCTACCACTATATGGGCACTGTATGGTGGAAATATTGGACTTTGTATATTGATCTTCATTCAGTAAGGGCTTGTCCCCACGGCAAGGGTTTTTGGACGGTTGCTTGCAGGTTTTCAGACGGTTTCTAAAACCGCAAACCGTCTGAAAACCTGCAAGCAACTCTCTCCCATAGACCACTATATGGGCACTCTATGGAGGTAATCTACAGTCTGCAGAGCCTGTGTACACTGGTGTCTACCACTATATGGGCACTGTATGGTGGAAATATTGGACTTTGTATATTGATCTTCATTCAGTAAGGGCTTGTCCCCACGGCAAGGGTTTTTGCACGGTTGCTTGCAGGTTTTCAGACGGTTTCTAAAACCGCAAACTGTCTGAAAACCTGCAAGCAACTCTCTTCCATAGACTTCAATGTAAAACATGTCCAGCATTCCCCACTGCACTGTTTTCGTGCTGTGCACACGGCAGCAGGGGGAAGGCTTTTCTCCATGATTAGCGAAGAAAAGCCCTCCACTTCACATAGACATATTCATATTCCGTCCGAAAACCGGACTGAAGAATGAACATGTTCTATGTTCTCTGGGCGACCGGCGGTCTGAAAAAACGCTGGACGAAAACCTGTGCAGTGGGGACTGCTGCACGGGTTTTCCATAGAGGCCCGTGTAAAAAGTTTTCACCCAGTTTGCAGCCGGTTTTCAAAACCGAAAACCGGCTAAAAAACCGGGTGAAAACCCGTGCCGTGGGGACATGCCCTAATAGTATAGGGGTATTATTCAGTCACTATGTGTTGCTAATTTGTGCTCGTGTTCTGGCAGTATAATCACGTTTATAGTTAATGTTGCATCTTGACATAAAAGTGGATTAAGCTTGTGCAGTGATGACGGTGATTGTCCATGGTGAGTGTAAAATCGCTCCGGTTTGTAAATTAACTAGTTACTTCATGACTGTTATTAACAGGTACCAGTAAATGTTTGTGGTCGGGGGAGGGGCTGGCAGGGGGGGGGGTCCCATCCACTGCTGAACCTGTCCCATTTCACTTGAAAACGTCAAGTTATAGTACAGTTCAATATTGACGGGCCGGCCGAAATCCGACAACCAACCGCAAAATCTGCACAAAAATTGCAGTAAATAATGAGAACCGATTGTAAAATACTGGTCACTTTCTATAACAGAATCCGACGGTATTTTACAATTGCCATGTGCACATAGCCGAAGATTGACAGTGGTCAAAAGAGCAGATAGGCTAAGGAGCATCACAAGAGAGCAGTTCAGTGCAGGAACGTAATTGCTGTCCTGCAGGCACAGATCTATGGAGAGCTTGGTGAGAGTAAAAGAATGAGAAAACGGTGTAGGGAATTGCCAGAGAAGCAATTACGGTAAAGAAGTAAAGTGTGGAAACCCCTAATTGTGATGGAAGTGTAACCTGCTAATAACCCTGTGAATAAGACTTGCAATATTCCAAGCTGACAGTCTCTGGGGTTCTTTCTGCACCAGTGCAATACCCTTCCCAACAACCCCACACCGCTATCCAGGTGTATTTACCTGCCTGACACCTGACACCTACACCCACCATCTACCTCCTCCTGAGCACCTTACACCATGAAGTTGTATAGAAATAGAGCTTATTCACAATCATATTATTACTGTGGGTTTGAGCCATGATGACATATCAAATTTATCATTTCATTTTGACTTTGTGTAGTTAGAGCCCTCTGCGCACAGATACAGAACCAGAGACTGTTGTGTAATAAAACCGCACATCACAAGGCATTATGGGAAAGGAGCTTGGCCAAATATCCCTTTTGCTTTCTAAAGACCCGGTGGGTCAAAAGCAAATTCAGGATTTGTTACATCCAATAGAGGGCTTGAGCTTCTCAGCTCCTTTCCCATAATTCCTTGTGATATGCAGATGCTTTGTGGGGTGCAAAAGGCAATTTTGAATCTCCACACGCCTATATGGCACTTCCCTAAGGAGAGGTCTTCCCTTTCTGTAATAAAACTGCATCGGAATAGGCAGCAGCAAGTGTTGTAGCCAATTTCTGTGCCTCCTAGTAAGAACCACAACACTCACTGAACTTCTGCATATGTTCCTTATAAGTTCCACACATAAGTGCCTTCAAGTGAAGTCTTTCTAAGTTCAGCATAACAACGGTGTGAGCGCAATTCTTGCTGTGCCTTTTTCTCCAGTGAGACGTCCAGCACCAGGCCCCTTGCCATCACAAGTCCATAGGAGTTATCACCTTGCACACCTATAGTTAACAACACCACTTAAATATGACCCTTTTTTAAGCTCATAGCGAGGAATGATAAAAATAGCAGTCCTAATTGACAACACTGATTGTTCATGAAACATCCTTGATAACGGCTATAGCTACTGATATCCCCTGCTGAGCTGAAGTACCAGAGAGGGGCTACAATTGAGGATTTCAGCTGTTCTTTTGTTAGCATAGATAAAAGGATTTCTTCAGTCTCCTGCAGGATGTGATACTAGTGACTAGTAGATAAAACACTTGTACTATCTGTAACGGATCTATTGAATGCGCTCATCTGTCCTCAGATAAGATGCTTGCTCGGTGCTGGCTATACAAAAAGAAAAGAAATTCAGTCAGACATTTTGAAAACTAGTTGCTTTTCCCTTAAGTGATCAGAAACATTATTGTTTTACGCTGATTATAGCTTTAATACTATTTTATAAAATTCCACCAATTACAAACTCTGGTAATAATAATCATTATATCTGTGGTCACAAACATGTCATTAAGACACAAATTATAATCATGATTTTTTTGAATAACACAATACATATTCAATTAATTGAAAAACGGCATCATTAAAAAATATTGTGTGCATTTTTTTAATGCACCAAAACTGAGTGAGTGCAAATACCCTATGGGTGGTTTCACACATTGCTCATTTACGGCCACATGCATGGACCTGTTTAGGTCTAAAACTCCCTTTTATGCCCATAGGTTTCTATGGGCAAAAGAGTGAGTTTTAGACCTAAACAGTTTGATACATGTGGCCCAAATTTTAGTCAAAGCTAGAGTAGGAGCAGATACTGGAAGCCCTACTTTTATATTTCCCATTCCCTTTGAGTCCCCTCTTAGCTTTGGCTCTAAAAGCTGTAATTGCAGTTTTCCAAAAAATGCTTGTGAAACCCTATGGCTTCCTTTATGCCAAAAACTTTTTTGGGGTTGTTGGTTTGGTTGTTTTTATCTGCATTTGTTTTACAAATATATTATTTTTTGGCTTATTATAGAGACGTCTAGGTGACAAAAAACGGTAAAAAATATCATAATTAAAAAAATTCTGCATAAAAATCAGCGACTAAAAATGGCAAAAATGGTTGAAAATGCTGCCTGGGGCACAAAGGGAAGATAACACTCACCGGTAATTGGATTTTCCCATAACCTCTACAACAGCCATTAGTTGGTGGTATCCCACCTCCTAGGACAGGAAACAACCTGTCCTCTCCTTTACCTCTGCAGTTAGTTACTAAGAAAAAAGGAAAGTGGTGCACCTCTGTTGTATAGGAAAAAATATACATAAATAATTCATAACTATAGAGGTGGGAAAAACAAGGCTGTTGTGAGGTTATTAGAAAATCCGATTATAGGTGAGTGTAATCTTCATCTTTTCCCTGCACCTCCACCATGGCCATTAACTTGAGGGTTGTCTTAGATACATACTTGGGGGGAGGGAGGGAGAGGGCTGGTACCAGTGAAGTTCTATGTAGTAGGATTACTTGATTTTGCTTTGGTCAGGAGATAAAGAAGATTGTGTCTCCTCTTAGAGCACACACTTTTCTCTGGTTACCAAAAACCTCTCCCTGCTCTCTCTTATTTCACATTGCTCAATCAGTTCGTTCCAACCATGGTGAGTCACTCCTTGCAGTCTTATCTCTAACAACAGACTTTATATACCTAAGTAAATGAAAAGCTTTCATTCATTAGAGTTTTGTAGCCTTGTGTACTACAATTTATAAACCTTGAACAGTCAAGTTACTGTAACAGTAATAACTAGGAATAGCGGAGCTAGTATGTTAGTCACTGTTATAGACCCACCCACAGCTTGAACAGGAAGTGTGAGTCTAAAGTTGGCTGTGGCTCTGTGAAACTGCATGGTGAGAAAACTCCTTTAAGAGCCAGGGGATTCCCCCCATACCAGATTGCAGGAGCACACGAACTGTGCTATATTCTGGTGGCTTTTTATGCCAGCCTGCCAGAGACAGAGCCATGGGCTGCCTCCAGTATATGCCAGAGTCGGGAAGGCAGCCAGCACTGTTAGGTGCCTCGACTTTTTCGCCAATACCCAATCTCGACTCTCTTGCATGCAGGAACTGGTGGGGCATGAGAGGACTGCCAGCACAATCCTGAAGAGAGGAATAGGAGCTGTTTCCCAGGGACAGGAAACAACTGAGAGGTAAGGTGGAGGGCCCTTTTTATTTTCTGCTTTTTGGTTGTCCCAGAAGGCGGGGATACCCTCTAGGCTATTGGCCCTGGCAGGGATACCCTCCGGGCAATTAACCATTGGGAAGGTTTTTTCTGGGTTTTCTTTTTCTTTTTAAAGCAACATATTCTTGGTGTGGCATTTCTTTATTGTTTTCCCCAAATTCTTCACTATGGGATTTGGTAAAACACTAGAAAAAACATATTTAAAAATGTGATAGTATAAAAAAAATTACAAAAAATGCTTTAACCTATTTAGCGCATCAAGGCATTATATAGTGCATTAACTAGTGCCTTTTTAAAGCTATGTAGATGGAAAAATAAAAATGTTATGGCTGTTGGAAGGCTGGGAGATGAAAAAGTGGGAATAAAATACCAAAAATGGGCTTTTTGGGGTTTAAACCCCTTCTTGTGAAACCCTTTTTTTTGTATTTTTTGTTGAGTCATTATTTTTTTTGGTTGAGCAAAAGATTCCAGTACTGAAAAGGTTGTGTTTAAAAAAGGGTTTTCTTCCTTTATTTTCGTAGAAATTTATTAAAAGCACGGAGCA
Organism: Phyllomedusa bahiana; assembly: GCA_025379985.1. Lineage (NCBI taxonomy): Eukaryota > Metazoa > Chordata > Amphibia > Anura > Hylidae > Phyllomedusa > Phyllomedusa bahiana. The sequence continues at coordinate 24,762 of JAODAL010013424.1, read as the reverse complement.
CAATTCATATCAAACAAATCCCTTTTTTTGTTTTTGGGGACAACCCTTGCCCTAGTGACAGGATGAGACACCTTAATAAATAAATAAGTATCTATATGAAAAACTAAATATGGAGGCGCTTAATGATGATACTTATCAAAAATTAAAAGATGATCCCACTAAAACATTCCAAACTTTTCTGGTAAAAGCTACAAGGTGTTACTATGGGAGCCAGTACGTAACAAATTAAAGAGAAACTATGTGTTGTTTTCCTATAAGACCTATATATAATTTGCTCTTGAAATAACTTAAAAATATTTCCCCCCTCCTTTACACCCCATTGTTGCTGGAAAAGTTTCCTTATTATGAGAACAATTAAAAGGGTTTGCCATGATGTAATGTTGACGTGGGATCCTCCAAAATGGGTATTTAATCACTTTTCTAAAAATTTTGTGATTACAAAAGTGAAGCCGGGTAGAGCTACAGCTTTGCTCGTCCCCTTTGTTTTCCTGAAAGTTTACTTGGGACACGCCCGGGGACAGGAGCTGTTTGGCCGCGTTGGTGTTTGAATTTTTATTTGATGACAGGGAACATGAAGGATCTTATCACTTGTGAACAATGCCACCCGCACTATGCCACCTACAGTCTTAAAACTTGGATGTGACGAGTCTTAAAGCAACAAACATCTTGTCTGCTTCAAGGCATTTTAAAGATGTTTACGGAGGCAATGTTAGTATTTTTACTATTGGGGGATGAGGGTGTTTTTCCCAGCTTGGGAAAGGGGGAGATACAGAGCGAAATTCTTAGGAAAGAAAAAAAGGATTTTTCATGAATTTAGAGTTCTCTGGGACGGTATTGTGCCAGGAGAGGGTGCAAGGCAAAAGTGGTTTCTCTTCAAAAGGGTTGGTCTTGCCCCGGAAAAATTTTAGACCAGTTTTTTTTAACATCTATTGGGGGGAAAACGGGTTGGGGATGGATTTTGGGGGTTTCTTATTTTCATTATGTTTTTTTTTGACCCCAAATTACAGGTTTGGGGGGCAACCTAGGTGTTAAACGAATTTAAACAGCCCTAAAAAAACCCCTTTTTGGGAAAAACTACCCCCCTTTAAGGAATAAAATCCACGGGTTTAGTGGTATATTGCCCCCCCCAGGTGTTTCACAAATTTTTTTTAGTTTAAAAGCTGGGGAAAATTAAAGTTTTTTTTTTTTTCCAAAAATCTGCAATTTTTTATTTTTTTAAATGTTTCTTTGTGAAAGGGAAATTTGGAAAAAGAAATCCCAAAAATTTTTTAAAGCAATAGGAAGGGAGCCCCAAATTTTGGTTTTGGGGAATGCAGTTTTTTGGGGGGTTTTGCCATGTCGCATTTGCAAAGCCCCTAAAACCAAAAATGGCAAACCTTTCCCGGGGTCACCCTATTTTGGATTCAACACCCCTAATGATTTATCTAGGGGTGTTTTTGTGCATTTTGGGTAAACAGGTTTTCCATTGTTTTTTTTGCATGTGCATTAGAAGTATTTGGGGGAATAACATGATTCACCATGTTTTTTGGGCTTTAATTTTACAGCATTTGCAGTGCGGTATAATTGACATAACTTTACTATGCGGGTCGCTACAATTGCAAGGATATAAATTTTATGTAGTTTTTTTTATGTTTTATTACTTTTACACAATAGAAATGCGTTTATAAAAACTTACATTTTTATGTCATCATAGTCTGAGAGCCATAACTTTTTTCTTTTTCTGAGATGATTAAGGGCTTGTTTTTTGCGGGATGAGTTGACATTTTATTCACATCATTATGGGGTTTATGTGACACTTTGATCGCTTTTTATTTACAGCGGTCATCGTTTGGTATAAATGACATGCTCGCTTTACTCAGCAGATCAATATCATTACAGCAATACCCAATTTCTATTCCAATTTTATGTTTCACACAATAAAAATACTTTTATTTAAAAAGGAAAACACTTTTTTGCATAACTTTTTTAATTTTCTGTGTACGGAGATGTGTAGGAGCTTGTTTTTAACCGGATGAGTTGACGTTTTTATTGGTATCATTTTTGGGGAGACAAGGCTTTTTGATTGCTTTTAAAGCCAGTTTTTGGATGGCAGGGTGAAGAAAATACTGCAATCCTAGTAGTACTTTTTTATTTTTAACAGCACTCACCGTGCAGTATTCGTGACAAGTAAGTTTTACTCTGTGGGTCGATACGATTATGGTGATACCCAATTCATATAGTTTTTTTTATGCAGAAGCACTTTTAATGTTTATTCCACTTTATATGCTATGGGATAAACGATAATCGAAATTCTGTGGATTTTTTTGTTTATATTTTTACAATGTTCACCATGCGGGTTAATTAACATGACCAATTTATAGATTAGGTCATTAAGCACGCGTTGATACCAAATATTCATAATTTATTTTGATTTTTTGGGGGCTATTGCCATTTGCAAAAGGGAAAAGGGTGGTGTATGTGTTTTTGTTTTACTTTTTTTTTACTTTTTTGTACTTTTTTTTTTTTCACTTTTCCCCATAGTAGACTTGCATCAGTGATCAGAAAATCACTGAACAATGGAGATCAGTACATAGCATTGCTGCTATGTACTGGTCTCCATGGCAACTGTCAATCACAATGCTCAGCCATGGTCGGTCATTGTGACATCACAGACAGGTCAGAAGTCTTTCTCAGGTGCCCGGGCTGTCAGGAAAGACCGCAGCGGCTGCAATTATAGCCCCCTTCTTCTGTCTTTGTCTTAGCTGCCGTTATTCCCCCCCCCACACCCCGAAGTAATCACCGGTCGGGGCCGATGCTGCGGGATGTCAGTTGTAATGTCCAGCTGATTAACCACAACGATCATGTGAACTCAGTTTTAGAGTTCGCATGATCATCTGGACATAAACTTACATCCATTTGCGTTAACCACTACATGACTTGGACGTAAACTTATGTCCAATGTCATGAAGGGGTTAAATAATGAATTTGCATTTTATTGCAAGAAATAAGTATTTGATACAATAGAAAAACAGAACTTAATATTTGGTACAGAAACCTTTGTTGGTAATTACGCAGGTCAGACGTTTCCTGCACACACTGCAGCAGGGATTTTGGCCCTCTCCGCCGTATAGATCTTCTCCAGATCTTTCAGGTTCCGGAACTGTCAAAGAGCTACGTTGAATTTCAGCTCCCTCCAAAGATTTTCAATTGGATTCAGGTCTGGAGACTGGCTAGGCCACTTCAGGACCCTGAAATACTTCTTACGGAGCCACCCTTTAGTTGTCCTGGATGTGTGTTTTGGGTCATTTTCCTGCTGGAAGACCCAGCCACAACCCATCTTTAATGCTTGTACTTCCCTATCCATCTTCCCTTCAATACAGTGCAGTTGTCCTGTTCCCTTTGCATAAAAGCACCCCCAAAGTTTGATGTTTCCACCCCCATACTTCATGGTTGGGACAGTGTTCTTAGGATTGTACTCATCCTTCTTCTCCAAACACGGCAAGTGGAGTTGATACAAAAAAGTTCTATTTTGGTCTCATCTGACCACATGACCTTCTCCCATGCCTCCTTTGGATCATCCTTTCTCAGAATCATCCTTACCCCATAAGTCATCATCCATTTTCTAATAATTGTGCCAACATTTGTTGCTTTCTCATCAAGCTGCTTGCCTATTGTCATGTAGCTATTCCCAGCCCTCTGTAGGTCTACAATTTTGTCCCTGGTTTCTTTTGACTGCTTTTTGGTCTTGGCCATGGTGGAGAGGTTGCAGTGTGATTTATTGAGTATGTGGACAGGTGTCTTTTAATACAGGTAATGAGTTCAAACAGTTGCAATTAATACAGGTAATGAGTGCAGAGTAGGAGGGCTTTTTAAAGAAAAACAGGTTTGTGAGATTCTGAATTCTTGCTGGTTGGTAGGTGATCAAATACTTAATTCATGCAATAAAATGAACACAGTTGAAGTGTAAAAATTACAGTCCTCTTTATTCTTTGTAGGTGGAAAAACTTGCAAAATCTTCAGTGTATAAAATACTTATTTTCACTTATTTTCCCCACTATACATGTAGTACCGCACTATACTATACTATAGAGAGGAACTTCTAGACCACCAATTACTCCATGTACTTTACTGATATAAGTGTTTTATAAGTAAAATGTTCAGGATAACTGGTCTCTTCAAGTCACTCACATGAGCTGCAGATCGATAGTGTCTGTGACTTTGTATGCTGAGGTTAATTTCAAGATACAATATCCCAGAAAGGACCATTGTATATTGAAACTATTGTATCCTGAGACCATTATACTGTTGAAACTATTGTATCCTGAGACCATTATAAATTGAGGGAGCACTGTATTATGTTTTATACATAAATCCATGGGAGCAGTAGATGGGGCATGGACATCCCCGGGATTCTCACCAAGATGGACTTTCCCACCAGTGGCCCATATATTACATGGTTTGCTATTTATCATCAGCTTTTGCAGAGGACATAAATCGCTGACTGCAGAATCCAATGGTGATAACAACTGACCAGTTTGGGAACATCGTAGAAGCCTGACCTACATAGAACACACACAAACCACATGGGTTAGTCTTTAAGACAGCAACACGTGTAAGGGACAGCACCTACTTCCTGTTTTGTTGACCAACGTGTGTCTTATCGGCAGGGTAGGAATGTTTGCACATCCTAAGAACACACAAACAAATAAACAGCGCCAACCCAGAGATACAGTGCCCCGGATTCCTGCACATACATTCACCACATGGGTGCCATTGGGTAACTGCCTAATGTTCCCAATGGATAGGGCCAAACTGTGCTCCTCTTCCTCACTGCTGAACGACAACAGCAACACCTTATTCACATTAACATAAATGACGATGAGCTAAACTGGACTGCATTTTACCCTCTCTTTATTCCTGCAAGGAAGAGGAGAAACAGTACAACTATGTACTGTACATTACACACAATTCTCATTAAAAGGACGAACAGCTCAAAACCAGACCACCTTAGAACCCCGAAATGAATGCACTCTACAGTACCTGAGGACTACATGCAAATACATAACCCATGAAAAATATTGATTTAATGAGAACATTGAGACACGGGGATTGTTCTGAATTTGTCCCTTCTATTGAGAGAGTAATGGTAAGATAGAAGTTACCAATTTTAAGTTCACTGAAAGTGTGGTGTGATTAGTTCATGGTTAAAGAGGATTTAGATCAACATTGTCTTAATGCTTTTCTCCCCATGTGTCTCAAGTTCAAGGCAGACGTGGCAGGAAAAATAAATAAATATTACATTTTAAAGCATTAAGAGTCAAAAGATTAGTAATAGTCAATTGCTAAACACATCTTCAAGCGTAGATAGTTTACAGGTCGACAGATAATTATTTTGGAAAGTCCTTGCTATGAAGCCACTCGGAACTGTAGTACGACACTTGAGTAGAGAAAACACTGATTGTAAGTGTAGCAATGCATAATCTAAGTGGGTCCATTAATTAAAAATCTAAAGATGAGCAGTTAGTACAAAAGAACATAAAGTCACAGAAAAAGATGAGTCTGCCGAAGGCACAAAGCCTTGGATATGGTTAACCAGGAATAGGAGGAAACTCTTCCCTCTCACCTCATACATCAATTTATTCCAACCCGCATTCCACGACTAAGATTTATACCTTCTGAACTCTCTCAGTTAACAAAACAGCTAGTCCTATCCAATAAATATCTTCGCCTCTAGATATAACGTTAAGGATCATGCAGAATGTCAGTTACTTTCTTAGACTGGTAGAAACTTGGTTGCAGAGTTACCAGCGTACAATTGAGTTTTAAATATGGCTACAGACAGTCCTCATTCATAATATACAAAGTATACATTCTTCATGTATAATTTGTTTTTTTTAGGAGAAATTCAATCTTTGTAGTATTTATTGTAAGCAATGATTTGTGGGCTGGTGCTGGAGCAAACTCGGTGCGAATCAGCAGGTCAAGAGGGAAAAAAAAAGAAAAAGATAAAGTCCTGAGAATGGAAATTGTGGTAAAGTAAAATAATATACTCTATATTATATCATGCAAAACCCTTATAGCCAAGGAACTTTAATTCTAGGTAAAGTTTAACCTTTTAAGGATGCTTTGTTCAGTTTGGGCCCTGAGGATGGCAGCATAGTTTTCTTTCGTTTATACTGTGTGACTCTTTATTTGGCACATCTTTGAGAACAATGAACCTTTTACACACAATTTGTTTTTTTACAGCGCACGACTTATTGCTATTCTGCCAGTTGTTTTTGGGTATCAAAACAAATAGCATTTATTTTAATACTTAGTTATTAGTCAGGATGACTAAGACATTTCCTTCCCCATCATTGTTAATTAATTCATATGTATTATTATGTTCAAGCGCTACATCAGAACCTCTAAAACAACACGATGTCCATATCAGTGGAACTACGAACAAGCAAAAAATGTTCAATGTATCCTAAGACTAGCAGAAATGCTTTATGTCAAAGTCGTCCTATCTGCCTTTCTTCAAATAAGATATTTCTTATCTATAGTGTGCTACTGACAATTGGGAACAGTGAGTATGTATACTGGCTGCCACTAGCATGAGTTAGCGAGCTATGCTCCTTTTTTAAAAAGGATTTTGCATTTTGGACAACAAACCTCAATATTGAATCTTCTAACGAACAGCTTAATACGAATGTATCATAAGTCAAAGTCCAAGAGACAACCTAAATAGGTCTTTGATCTATATGTTCTGCGACTAGTACAACAATCCACGGTCATGAGAGCCTTGGCACTCAGTGAGTGCCGTCGCTAAGGACGATGTTTCTTATTGTCGGGCTTCGGCCCCGAAAAAAAACACGCGCTGTGCCCCGAGTACTCGGCGGGCAATTCCAGTGCTCTGCGCTGGGCCTTGGAGCAACCGGACTGGCTCTTCAGACTAGCACTGTGCGTCAGCAGTAGAGGCGCGGGACAAGGAGTAGCTGGACGCACATGCAGCTGCGGGCTTCTTCCTGCGGAGGCAGAGAGCGAGCGCTCCACATGCCCCGAAGAACAGTGGTCGGTCCGGGACACCTGCAGGTTCCGACAAGCCGGAGCCAGAGGCCTCGCCAAGGTCACTAGCACAGCGTCGTGAGGACCCACGCAGCGAGACCAACCGTAGTGCCTCAGCCAGCGATCGTCGTGAAGACAGTGTTATGAGTCACGCGCGACGCTAGCGCCAATCTCCTCGGAAGACGCGCACTTAGCGCTCCCACTAGGCCCTACGTCGCACGGCGAGGAGCTGCACAGGAGGAGCAGCTGTGCCGCTGAAGAGGCACGGCAGCGCATGCTCAGTCGTCACAGGGGGGGAGTTAAGAGTGAGTATGAATGTTCATTATTTAAAGCGTCTCTAACCCTGCCCTCATGTGCCCCTACTAATGCCTCATCGTTGGTGGCCCCCATACTACTGCCATGTGGGCCCCCAAAGTCGGCCTGCCTGATATAAGTGGCCCCCATATCCCTCCCTGTGACCCTATAATCCTGCCTTGTGTGCTCACGACCCCTTAACCCTAGATCTGTGAGGCCACCCATAGTCTCCTGCTGTGCCCCTAATAATAGCCTGCTTGTGGCCCCCCCTACCCCTGTCTGTACGGCCCCATATCCTGCCTTGTGCCCCCATATCCACAGCCTGTGCCCCTATTAATGGGAATGCCTGTCGGCCCCCATAGTTCGACCGAGACATTAGCTGGAGTCACCGCCATGTGGCCCCCATATAGCGATGCTGTGCGCCCCTATAATGCGCTGCCTGTGGCCAACATAGATCCCATGAGCCTGTGCCCCTCTAGTAATTTAGCTGAGCTATGGCCTATAATGCTGCCTAGTGCCCCCCACTATCGCCCCAGCTGCACTGTTCTGGCACCGCATAGATACCCTGGCCATGTCGGAGCCCTATAGAATAGCCTGCGCCTGTGGGCCGAGCCCATATCCACGCTGCCTGTGCAGCCCTATCATGCCCTGCCCTGTGGCCCCCATCATCCATTCCGAGTGGGGCCCTCCCCTGTGGCCCGAGCATCCACAGCGTAGTAGTAGCCAGGAGTCGTAAAATAGATCCCTGCCTAGTGACCTATAAGAAGAAGATACTAAGAGCCTAGCCTGTGGCCAGCCCATACCGCTGCCCTGTGGCCCCCTCTAATGTCCCTGGCCTGAGGCCATCTATAATGCGCCTGCCTGTAGCGCGCCCCATACGTCCTGCCATGATGCCCCATATGCCCTCTGCTGGCCCCCATATTACCGCCTGTGGCCGTCCCATATACTCATGACTGATGGTAGTCCCTTAATGCCTGGTCCTGTGGCCACTCCATTACACGCGCGCATGCTGCGCCCTCTATAATAGCCAGCCCTGTTAGTCCCACATATCCCTGCTGTGGCCCCCCCGAGTCCCGTGCCAGTGTGGTGGCCCGCATATTCCCGCCTGTGCGCCCGCATATCCCTGCCTGTGCTCTCCATATCAAGAATCGCTGCCTGTGGCGGCCCCCATAGAGCCTCGTACTCGCACAGATGGTAGCGCGGGAGATGGGATCTCGCCAGGACGGCCGTGCCCAGTATGGCCCCCAAGAATGATAGCTAGAAAGTCCGCATTGACTTCTTTTATCCGATTACTACGAACGCTCTCTCCTCATCTATCTCCTGCACGGGTACTGCAACGTCCTCCTCTCATGGCTGCTAGGCGGTGGACATACTCTCTCTGCGAACTCCAAATATCTGTAGGACTCCCCTGATCTTACGCCTGCTCTGCATGACACCTATCTACTCTGGCCTGATGGTCTCCCCTATAAACTCCTGTGTCCCTATAATAGCCTGCCTGTGGCCTGCGCTTCAACTGCCTTGTGTCCCCTATACACAATCCTGTGGCCCCCATATACCGCCTCAGTGGAGCCCCCGATCAGAACGCCTCCATGACGCCTAATGTCTCCTCAGTGCCCTATATACCTAATCCTGTGGCCTGCCCCTATAAACCTGCCCATCTGTCTTGTCGAGTTGCCCCCCATATACTCTGTGACCCATTACTGCCTTACAAAAGGTCAGTGCACCCGTATATACCTGCCGGAGGCCACCATATACTGCCTGTGCTCAGCCCCTAGTAGTACAGCCTTTGGCGCCCTCCATATACCCAGCCTGTTGGCGCGCCGCCTATATACCAGCCAGTGGCCCCATGATATCTTGTCCTGTGTGTGGCCCCCACGATACAAGCTGTCAGTAGTGCCCATTTTTGCTTTTGTTTTTTTTTTTATTATCTTTCTTCTATTTTATTACTATTTTTTTTTTTTTAGTCTATTTTTTTCTTTATTCTTGGTTCTTTGTCGATATTATTTTAATTTGTATTTTGCTAATTTCTTAATTCATACTTCTTTTAAGGTTGCTCTTTCTTTTATTTTTACTAGTTTTATTATCTTTATGTTTTATACATAAGCTCTTATTTTTTTTTTTTTTAATAATATTTCTTGTTATTGTTACTTTTATATTACCCCTATATACCTAGAGCTGAGGGGGGACGTGTCTGAAAGCCAAATGACATTAAGGAGCGTTGTGCTGAAGATATGTTGAGGACGTGCTGACAGGATATTATATGTGTCCAACATCGCTCAGGACGAGTACTTGCACAGGACACTCACATGTAGGAGTGTGATACCGGATTGAAGAAGAGAAGGGGAAGTGCGAACGACGCTGCGATCAGAAAACGACATCTCCTGTCGAGTCACTAAATGTAACCTGCACGTGATAATCACTTATATGTCTCCTGCAGTGCCTACATACATTCTATTACCACTAATACTTGGGTCACTGTATGGTCAGCTGATTATTAAATGTATTAACACAGCCTGTGTACAGTTCTGATACAGTCACTATATGGGGGGTTGCGTTCCAGGCTTCAAGGTATCTGGCAGGATTATTTGATCTTAAAGTATACATATAAGTTGTTGGCGTCTTTTGAGTTTTGTTATGCAGTCGATATCTTAGTCGACAATCACTTTAGTCAGGTAGATTTGCTACGCTGTGTAGTGGAGATGTTGAGAGTGAGCCTGTTTAGGGGTAGTTGTCATATGAAGGTTGAGCAGAGTCTGAAATATACGCTAAATTTGATCTATTGGTGACTTTATACTGATAGACTATGACTGCATAGAGGTAGATGGACCGGAGATTCTGTGTGGGATGTGCAAGATAAGCGATAGTGACAGGACAGAAGGTTTTTCTCAGTAAAAACATATCAGTCAGTTTACATGAGTGCGGAAAAATTGGCGTGTGACCACCAGACGCACTACCCAGAAAATCACACTACAAGGACCGCACCGACCCCTGATGTTTAGGACCTAGCAACGCCCCTGTGGAGCATGCCTCTGGCCGACATTTGATCCATGCTTGCGCCAGCCCACAGAGATCACACGGCCCCTCTGGGCGACGCCAGTGTTCGAAAGCGTTGAGGCTAGCAAGCGTGACTACAGCTCGCACTTCATCGTCTTCTGTGCTGAACTCACCTGCTGACGAGCCCGATCCTGCTCATCGTGTCGTTTGGCCTTCCCCTAAGTTCCATGTCCTAAAGGAGGCGCGTGCTGGAGAACGCACCTTTGCTCTGGCCAGCCACCAGCGTGCCAGTCTTCTGAATTTAAAGGACAAGCTGCAAAACATGTAATCGTTTTACTCTAAGCCAATGCCTTTTGGGGCGCCTTTTTACGGGAACTGCTACGTATCTCGCGGGTCATCGCCCGCGCCAAGTCTGCGTACGAGGTGTCTGAGTCCTAGTAACATCCTAGATAGTGCGAGGCTTCGCTAGAGCGAAGTCCAAAATTTACACTACCGTATGAGTCCGCGTGGTGTCTTGAATCTAAGCTCTAACCTGTCATGACCAAGATATAGAATTCGCAAGCTACCAGAGTTGGTATCGTTATAGGAGATTACTGCTAGTGGAAAGAAGTATTGCAAAGCTTCCCCCAAGAAACAACGTGTACATTATATAGTTCACACTAGCACACAAAGGACAATAATCGCGAGATGAAGATTTTTTCTTTCTTCGCATTAACTCTTTATAATAGAATCAAGTTTACATCTAACATTAGTTCCATATCGTGATTTTTACACAGAAATTTCGCTCTCATTTTTAAGACCATGGTATCTCCTACAAAAGGACTTTTTTGTAGTAGGTAGAAACTAGTAGCATCAATTCTTTAGAAAGAACACGTATTCGTTCGACGTTATCAACCTTTCTCAATTAGATCAATTGTTTTCTTCTAGATGTGAAACTAACTCGCGACGAAAGTTTGAAATCACCCGAAACGTCTTTACATAAAGAAATTGAAATCAGACAGTTTCTTCACTACACAAAAAATTCCTTTATGCTTTGTACTTACCAATTAAAATGGAGCGCAAATTTATGAGAAAAAAATCAGCGTATGAGCAACGAACTCTAATTAGAATAAGAATAAAGCAAAATACGGAAAAAATCTTCTTCTATTCTGTCAGCCTTGTGTGGCTGTGGGAATATAAATATAACGAGCTAGATCCTGATCATGACCGATCATCTGGCTACGATGCCCTTTCCATTGCGCAGAGTTCTTGTCATCCTCAGCTGCTAAACGCTACCTACAGTTCTACATCTGTCCCGGACTGCTGTGTCTACACCTACATGTTTTCGGCTCTCACAGCTAGAGAACTTGCACTTCAGGTGGTAGCGACCTGGAGGATTCCCTGTGGCAAAGTCCGTCCTGACTTATGCGACGGTGCCTCAGTGGTGAAGACAAGGGGGAGCTCCCTTAGACTCCCATGGCCCTGACATAGGATCCAGAGCACACGCATCCTGTATGCTCTGTGACCTATATGATCCATTTTCTAACTGACTAGAGCGCGACTGTGAACCACACAGTAATGCAGCAATTAACTTGTCCAACATTCTCTCCTCATACCTGAAAAAGCTTGCTTGCCCCTTTAGGTGGATTCTTCGGGTTCCCAGGTGAGTCTCTAGTCTCTACTGAATTATATCTCTGAATTAAAAGTTTCAATGCTAAATGCGAGGAACACCGCTAGCGTCACACGATACACTGGAAAACAATTAGCAAGTGGTCTGAAGAACAGGGTTATTATCGAAATTTTATTATATTATGCACACCTATCTGTGGCCTTGAACAAGGGTGTTATGATAACTAACTTACATTAACACGTATCCAGGTTATTTTTTGTCTAGTCGCTACAAGGTGAGTCGATATAATTTCTATTAAACACGTGCATACTGTTATTGTACTTAAATTTCAAATAACTACATACTACAACATCGACCATGTACATATAAAATTCACATATCAGCTATAAGAGAGACAGATTTTAAAGTATGCTGCTAACGTAAGGGATTAAAAATGAGAACTAGAGCCATTGGTTTGACAATCGCCCTACCATAAGGCCTAACATGAGATTGAGTGAATCATCAGCAGCATGCAATGCCTGTCTTATCAATTTGGTGCACTCTATAACAAGAATCTGATGACATTTGAGCACCAGGCCCCCCGATAATACAGCAGAGGCCCCAAGGATATCGAAGGTTTGTGACGATACTTGTTCAGCATTGTACATAGTGTGTTGTCTCTACTCTAGTAATGGAATAGAAATGAACCAATCATCTATGGGTATCATACAGATAGAAACAAGTTGTGTATGAGCGGCAGTTCCTGACATAGTAGTAGTAGGTATATAATAATTATTATTAGCTCAAAGTATAGTAGTTCATATATATATATATCATAATAGTATATTGTGGGGATTCAACTCAGTGGTAATAGAAATAACAACAGTCCTCTGCCACGTGACCTTTTGCTTCTTTATCTTAGCCAGCAAGTCTCCATATAGGTAACATAAACACCACACGCTTAAAACCTTCAGCCTTTGACAATGGCGAACAAACTACAGAGTCATGTGTAAACTACAGCAGTTCACACTAGAACTGCCCTGGGGTTCTGCCAGTCCACACCCACTTGGGGGAGGGGGGGGGAGAATTTGGGGCACGCGAACGTAGCTTGCAGCAGAGACAACAGCGCTGTCCAACCTTCCTCCTCCAGTCAGCACAAACCTCACTGACATGAGAGCACCACACCTTCCAGCTGGATTCTCCCAGAACCTCTCCTGCTTAAGTAAGCCTTGGCACAAAACCTGGGCCTGAAAACCTGGGTAGCAGTCCACCCCAAGCTGCCTACTTGTGGACTGACTCCAATAAAAGCCTGGCCCAGGATCGACCCAGAGCTATTTAGCAGTCATTGACTACAGGAATTAAACCAAACGACAGTAGCCCTATGCAATACTGACCAACAACTAGCTAGCATTCTATTATACTGATTACCGACACACACGAGGAACGTGTCGTGAGCATCCTAGCGTCACCAATACCAGGACTGGGACACCTCGTGCCACATTCCTTCACATACACGCCCCGCTCCTCCCTGTTCACTGCCAGCATAAAACCATGTGGTTTTGAGGCACCTTGTACAGCACCGCACAGACTGTGCACACTCTTTGCAGACGGAGCGACGTCCTGCATTCCCCATGCAGCTTTCTGCCGGCCTAGGTTTCTCAAAACAGTGAGAAACCGAAAAATCCTTGCAGGGCAAGGAAACCAGCGAGGAATACAATAGGCTAGAGATTAGTCGAGCTATATATATCACCCCTTTCCAGCTCGATTGACTCCGCAATAGACCACGGAATGAGTGATGTGGCAAGTAGTCAATCTCCAGAAATAACTAGCCTGACACAGTTTCTCTGCAGACAACCATAAACGAGGTGATACCGGAGGGAGTCTACAGAACGCACACTATATACTATGGCCAGGACAGTCTCCTTTTTCAATGATGGCGTACATTATCTCTCTGAGCAGGTGCTCAGAAGAGTATTTTCTAACTTAGGTTAGAACCACCACGTGGTGAATCCTATCCTCCAGTTCATTTACCTCAGGGACAATCAACACAGACCCTCTTAGACCCTCCACGTAGCATAGTCAGAGTACGGTCTAGTACCACAGAATTCACCGACAGTAAGGAGAAAGAATGCTGGGCTAAGAAAACACCACACTAGGTACCTACACAAGGCTGTTGACGCTCCGTGGAAGGGGGCTTCTCCTGCCTCTGGGGACCACTTAAAACATGGCTGACTTTGCGACCGCTTATAGTCCTCACGATCTCTAGTGCACGTGCACAAGCAAATCCACTGGAGAAGCGGAGCTATGAATATCCGCAACATATCGGACTACAACCCCACGCTGTGTTACGAGTGAGCTTACAGGAGTCGAGATTCGCTATAACACAGGCCTGGACCTGCGTTCTTATGAGTAGAGGGGGCGCGGTTGGCCACATATTTGAATTCCGCCATTCGAGACTTGATACGTTGGCGTCAATCAAGTCCCACAAACCCCTTATGGGTACCCAGGTCACCTAGTTTCCTTCTCTCTCACTCCCATGGCACATTTACTTGGGATTGTACATGCGTACAAAGCCAACGTGGCTTTCACCGTTAGAGGGGATTCAAAGTACCGCGCTTACTGACTTTACGACAGATGACTTTTCCCCAGTTATGACTACAAGAGGGGACAATGATCAATCGTAAGTAGTGACACAGCTGAAACTTCCTAAGGGGACAGGATAAAGAGGCACTTGATCCAATGCTCTCGAGCGAAATGATAGCCAGGGGTTCCAGCTACGACCCTGCAAACCAAAAGGAATGCGGGACACTCATTTGGAACGACCCATTGGAGTAGAGAAAGACACAGTCTTTCTTCCTTAGCATATCTTGAAGACAGGGTGGTGAAACAGCCAGTAGCCCTTCGTAGAGGTCAAACAGTGCTAAAGTACTTTAAGCTACAGTCGCCGCTCCACCAATCTGCTCAGATTTAAACATTACGCATCTAATCCCGGCGGCAACAGGCATAGCAGAGCATCTACTGTGGACACATCTGTTGACTGACCTTACTTTTAGACTCTGTGTGCCGCGCATAAGTCAAGTAACTGCAGAACCTCCCTCTCCCATTTGGTTTTGGCACTAACACGATGAGAAATGGAACCACCCACTCTTGTGACCTCTCAATCATCCGCCTAGCCTACAGGCAACATTCTTTATTACGAATTCTTTAGACTAATGACCTCCCGCGGCCTCCAGGAATCCTATAGGGCTTGATTAGGTTTATTCTGTTACAGTGGTAGGAATCTCATGTAAGTTGAGATAGCTCATGCTCTATCGCACATACAATCACACAAACCTAACAGGCTTGAAGGCTCCGCATTCAGTGCAAGAGGTCTTGAATTCCTCTGGCAATGAGTTCTCCTACAGCGTTGTTGCCTTTGGGACACGGGATAAGGAAGCTCTGAGATATGTAATTACCACCTCAAATATTCCCGCATCGTTCATTGTCGGCAACAAGGATCACGGTTAGCGATTATGGGTAACCAGGAGCCAAGTGACCTCTAGCCTCCAAATCGCGTAAGTCCTCTCTCAACATTTCCATAGGGTTTTATCAGAGTTGAACATGCGTAATCTTACCTAGCGAGGGTATTACTTCTTACAGCCGTTCTGAGATGAGAAGGAAGGCTTCGCTATCTCGATTGACAGCTCCCCTTACTTCTTCACTAATATCGTCAGGAGATCACGCTGGGCACTTTAGCGAACGATAACTTGCCTCTCATAGCAAACGGTGGGATACTCATACAAGCGTACTGGTCGGCGTTGCGCCCTGATCAACACGGGTCTCAAAACCGCGTGATTCCTTGGCGGAACCCTATTCATAGACACCTAGCAATCGTGGGCACTCTAAACTTTGCCCTGAGCGAGATGCTCATCTGACAATTGGCATCACTTCTGAGACATTCGCTTCTCCTAAGCAATGTGCGGGCCAACATTGTTTCATATACGCTCCTTTATGGGGAGCTGTAGACTCTACTTCATGCTAGGGCCGTCGATCGCAAGTTCTCTTGCCAAAACCATCTCATACAATACCAACTAGCGT
The DNA here is from genome assembly GCA_025379985.1 of Phyllomedusa bahiana. Taxonomy (NCBI): domain Eukaryota; kingdom Metazoa; phylum Chordata; class Amphibia; order Anura; family Hylidae; genus Phyllomedusa; species Phyllomedusa bahiana. The sequence goes on along the minus strand of JAODAL010013424.1, from coordinate 8,783 downwards.
TGCCGACACATAAAGAAGCTCAAATAGGTGAAACCCCTGTGGAGGATTGGGGTAACGCTCTCGGAATGAAGATAGCAAATAAGGGTACATAGGCAGGTCCAGATCTCGCCCCATCCTTCCTCTACCCACTCTCCTCACACATGTGCCTTCGAGGTGCTTGCCTTGAACGAGCGCTTTCAACGAAGACGCCAGTACAACCGCGTTACTTAGAGGATAAGGTAGGACTTAGAAGTGCAGCAGTCATGATGCGAACTAAACTCCATAACCTATAACACTCTGGCGCACCAGTGCTCCCTACGACAGAGACTAAACTTTGCGACACATGACACCGAGAGTAGTTCCTGATTGGGACCGAACTTGTGAGCGATTTGCAACAGATTCAGATCTACTGTAGGAACACACCGTTATCAGGAATGTAACTCGAAGAACGTAGAGAGCAATAGGCACCTCCCTTGCAATAGTTCTTCTGAGAGCGCCTGAGAGAGGATCTTCAGTAGAGGACATTGGCTTCAGTACCAACGGTAACCGGAATATACGACTAAAATCAATGACTAATAATAATGACTGTATGAGCCCTTGGCTGACTATCATCTGAACACTACATTAGCGTACGGACCCTCTACAACAGATCCATTCACCTTCATTACTAGCTCTTGCAAACGAGAGGACCCTCTCTATGATTTGGGACCGACCAGGCACCAGTGGACATCCGTGCAAATGTGGACTATATACACAGCCGGCCGCGAGGTGAACGCCTGGTCCAGGATGAAGGGGGCGGGAACAAGATTATATATGGCAGAAATCCCCTTGATTTGCTTCTCTGTAGTACACCACGTGAAAGCCACATAACAAGAACAGACGCTCATCGTACGACATACCCTCAGTTGAAGACAGTTTTATATATCGGCCACCATACAAAAGCGTCCAAGTTCTAATACCAAGCGCAACTGCCGACAGTGGTGCGTCATATAGTCAACAAAACCATACATTCGCAGTCGTACACGACACCACGCAGAATACATAGAGCACCTACGCATTAAGCAACTTCGCCATGAGGGACCCGAGGAACTGAACAACTGCTCAACACACGATCCGGCTAACAATTTTGGTCACCCGTATCAGTATAGGTTGTGTAGTTTAGGCGGGCACAGTGTGGAGCGAAAGCGATCAAACATCCTCTCTAGTCCAGTTAGTGAGCCCAAGACTACCATGGTCTACTCATACCGATAGAGAAGAAGCCTGCTCATCACATATTACTCACCTTAGCCGCCTTTTAGGGGCAAGAGTCCTATTGAAACTTGGCGGTACCGAAAAAGTCTTTTCTGCCTGAGATAACTCCCCAAATCAAGGAGACATGATTTTCTTTACTGCGAGCGCACCGCGACATCCCGTTTCACTACATTGTTCCTCACACATAGACCGAGACACGACACTCTGCGGAGCTCTCAGGTTCCCTTTATGCACGCACCCCACATAATGTGCGCCTGATGTTCAGTGGCGCCACCTAGGAAGTAATGACCCAATGGACAGAACAGCATATCGTCCACATGTGCGCCAAGAATAAATAGGCCAGAATATACCTCTCGACCCAAACAACAGATGTACACAATCTTTACAAATTGCTCAACCAAGGTCTCGTCAAAACCTTCACTCCATGTGAGTGCAAAGCGGATATCACTAGAGACCCCCATCGAAAGCCGACAACACCTGTTCTCCAGGTTTAGCCTGACATCTACAACGATGGGTAAACCCGAGCGCAGTGAGCGCCGTGAGGATACAGTGTGACTCAGCCCACCAATGATTTCTCCTCTCTACAGAGAGATACCGATTTCCATATCACACTGCTCGTGCGAGCGAGCAGGCCATGAGATTCAAGGAGGACACCACCTCCATGGCCCCTAGAGTCCTTCAGACAGATTACTGATTCCCTAGAACCACCCATAAATGCCTACATCTCGCACATATGAAATTGCGCGACTATTTAGCGATGTTCCTTCCCATGTTTCGAAACAGCGTAAACCCCAGGCAGCGCTGCAAGCGCCGTTAGCACGCACAAGAGACGCAACAGAACTAGAGCAGAGAACTGGGGTCAGGGTCACACAAAGAAATAAGCAGAGGGGGCAAGTCATGAGCTCGCATAACATCGTGAAAGAGGAGTCAAACTGAGTGTGCTAATATGTGCCGGTGACTCTCTAATAAAGCCCGACTAAGTCCTCCAGCATAGTAAATACTACGGGCGCATCGTCATAGGGCACTTGCTGCGCCACTCCTGGAGCCATACACCTAAGATCCTCTGGCATGACCTGATGAAATACGATTATCGTTCCTGCCGCATACATTGTGCCTGCCCCATGCGCGCCTATCCATATTCTGTCAGTATTCTTCCTCTATCAGTCTCTTAGACCGCACGAGCCATCCCCAGATATGAGTTAATTTTCTTCAGAAGTCCCCTGGTTGAGCGTGCCCTGCCTCTCCCAGAGATCGATCTACCAATAGCATATAGGTAAGCCTTCCTCTGCATACGCTCAGCCAAGCTCGAGGTCATGCTTGGCGCGTTGGTACGGCGATGACCAACAGAATCGTCTAAACCAGATGGCAGCGTGTAACAGAATCACATAGTCTGAGCGAGATGCAATACAGAACGGGATCTAGACCCACCCGCACTCTACCGCAACCCATTATTAACGCGTTTGAGCATAATATCTCACATAATGCGGCGCAGTGCTAGTCCTAATTACTTGGACAGGATGCACAAGGTTAGCAAATAAGTGCGCTGACCTAGGCAGCGCTAGCTCTACGAGTAACAAATCCGCCCAGTGCGGTGTAACACACTCTGGAACAACCCGCGACACTAGCCAATAATTTATCATGTCACCCCCGAGTACTGCCGAACTGACAAGGTCCCAAAAAAAGATCGTAGCAATACACGCAGAAAATGGGCATCTGCTTTTAATAATCTTAGCGCATAATTTACCTTAGGCGTCCTGTATCAGCGTCGACACGATCGATTAATGTACGAAGCTCTACTTCGGATGCTTGACAACAGCCCAGAGTCAGATACGACGAGGGCCATGCACTTCAGCCCATTGCTGGCGCGTTGGCGTAGTGCCCTCCGGTTCACAGGTTCGGGACGACATCGTACTCACTAAAAACGGTGAGAGTGCGCGAACTCCTTCGAAGTTGTTCATCCTCGGAAAGGCTTAACATCTATCTAGTCTGTGCAGAGAGATGCTTCCGCATGGACGACACTCCTCCTAGGCCCGATATGTCCTTAGCGTCATGTGACGGAACGAGCTGGAGATTCACCGAGGAGGTCCGACACACGAGCATCAGGCCATCACAATGGGCATTCCTGCGGCGCATACATAGCACGATTGCAGTTCTCGTAGCTAATGCTGCTGCTGCCGGCAGGGAGCTTGCAGATATGCGCCTCTCTGCTGCTGTAAACCGTGCATCTATCTATATCTCAACATTCCTGATTAGGTCAGTCCCATAGACTTTTCCTGTCTGCTATTGTGCGCTCTGATCGGCTTCTGCTGTTGCTGGAGCGAGATAGCGCCCATGAACGCAGGGGACTAATCAGCCTCATGTCCAGTATTAGTAGTTAGATAAAAGGCTTAGAGCTACTATCTGCCTTGGACTCTCAACCGCAGGAACTACACATAGCATGCGATAGAATGACTTTGCCCGCCGTCCGTCCACAAGCCACCCGATGAGAGAGGGATTTCAACTGCAGAAGCGTAAACGTGGCACGAAATGAGACATGTCCTTGTCTGGGAACAATAAGGACCGTTGGAGCCAACGTCTCAGGCTTCACACACACACACACGTCTCACTATAGGGTTAACATAAAACAACCACCAAGGGCACTATTCGTAACTACATAGCTGTAAATAGAGGGAACACAAAACACACACAACACAGCATTGTTGATATGAATGTAAAGCCTGCCACACGTGCAGTAGACAAATACCGTGGGTCAGGACATCTATACTCAAATATCACCTCTGACTCTTTGGGCAGGGAGGGGAGAAATTAGAGAGGCACAGAAACACAATACGTAGCTGTGGCGCTCAGGCGATGAGCACGAAGAGCGCTTTCCACGACTCTCCCTCTCGAGCATGACAACTCTGCTGACAGAGCAGCACACCTTAACCTTGATCTTACTTTCCGAACGATCTTGATTCTGGACATGCTATAACGTTATAAGGAGGCTGCGCCGAAACACCTAGTAGGGTACCGCCATAACTACTTGGGAGCAGACCAACCATCTCTCTGACCTCATCTGCGAGTTGCTCCATTAAAAACCTGGCCTTGATCGATAAACCAGCGTATTTACAGTCATATCTCAACAATAGGGAATACACACCAAACTACCAGAGACGCGACTGTGCTTAATACTAGACAACGACTAGCAGGCTTTTATATTTCAACGAGATTTCCTCAGACCCCAAAATCCTAGCTGCTACGAAGAACCGTATGACTACGCCATCACAAGTGTAACGGGCAACCCTGGTGCTCAGATCAGCTATTCTTACTATACTAGAGCGTGACTATTTAGGAGTTATGTTCATTTCTACATATAAATATTACTATATTATTAGCGTACATATAACTAATATCATTCTTAAATATGAACAACCAGTCACAACTATATCATAATAATTATATAATAATATATAATAAGTAATACAATACCTTAATACTGCAACATATATATTCAAGCATCTTTTATAACACTGACTATTTCCACTGTTGTTGCAAGACACATATGAAACACATCAACTGTCCACGGACGATATCACCTCTGGCAGAACCAAGAGACAGAGCAATTCCGCTGAAGCTATAGTAGGGAGGAATGGGTTTTCCAGGGGTGGCATTTCTGCTTCCTTAGGAAAGATGTTATGGGGGAAAAAACAAATCTCACCTTTATCGGGGTCAGTTTCCCAAGCCCGTCCTACGTTTCAGGATTCTTTCGATTATTTAAGCAGCAACTGTTTTGGCAGTGATCTGCTGGAGGAAACTGGGCATGATTGAGGGCGTTTAGAGGTACGATGTAAGGTCATATTTGGGCATGGTTAGAGGCGTGGTCTGGCATGATGTGCTTGGGAAGGGTACAGTATACCGATTTGCCCGGGAACCCAAAATGTTGTTAAAATGGCCCTAACAGCATTACAAAGGTTAAACGGCCAAGACTGGAGTTTTGTTTTTGTAACACTTGCTACTGCCATAGAGTGGCAACCAGTGACCCTAGAAATGTCACCGAAATGCCACAAAAGAGGTACTGTGTAGAAGTCCTATTTAGATTGCACTATAGACTTTGATGTAACATCTTGCTGCACTAAAATCATACATAAAAGCATAATTCTTCTGAAAAATACTACAGGCAGTCCCCAACTTACATCGTTCCGGCTTACGACTGGTCCCCTAGTTAAGAACGGGAACTTATGGGGCGTGGCTCACGGTGCTAATGTCACACACTGAGTCAGGCTGCATATCATCGAAATGAGCTTTTCTCGCTAAGATGGGAACAAGCAGAGACTACAGTTCTCATAACGCACTCCGTGGTAATGTCATATATGCAGCCAATCAGCATACTGATGTATTTGCCACTCCCTCCCAGGTAGCATTGCTTAGAAATGACTGTCACAGGTGACTACCGGCTGCTACGGTGCTGTGGCATACACCTGAGAATGTGGCACAGCTGCAGGGAGGAGGAAGCGGACGTGGGCCTGATTTTCGAAGGTTTCAATGTCTCCAGCACCTGGGGGCAGGTGAGGTGATACTGCCGGTTAAGAGGGGGTGCCAGTGGTAACCCGTTTCTCTGCTGTGAAGTGCAGTGTAATGTCCCCGGCCTCATTCTCTTTCATGCCGTTCCTGTCGCCTCTTGCTATAGGTCTTGTCCCCCCATTTCTCTCTGCACAAATCAGCACCCATGCGTGGCATGCTGACACTTGTAGTTGTGAAACTACAAGTGCCAGCATTCCAGACCACACATGTACTAAATATACCTGTTCTGATTTGCATGCAAATCCAACTTAATAATGAATCTACAGTCCCTGTCCCATACATAACCCAGGGACTCCCTCTATAAGGGTAGATTTACTTCTGCTACTGTCTAATACTCAAACGACTTAATTTTTAAACTGAATATTCTAAAAAGGCACCAAATTCATCACAGTGGTTAATGCTGAATAAGGCCATGTCTACACAGCACAGGATTACAGTCAGATTTTTAAGCCGATTCAGTAGTTAGAATCTGCAAAAATCGGACTGTAACCCAGTGCACATAGACCATAGTCTACACAGCACAGATTTTCTACTGTGTGATTACTAAACCGCCGGCCCTCTGCAGGTAGATATAGCATGTTCTATCTTCCGTCAAATTTCTGTACAGTCAATGTATAGCCCCGGGGAATAAAAAAACCCGTCCAGTTTTTTTTTGCGCAAACCCCCCTCAAAAACTCGGAAAACGTGATGAAAAAAATACCATCAATTTTGGACAGCATTTTAACTTTCGTGTAGAATAGTTTAAAAAATTTGGAGCTTTTTTTTAGATTTTAAAAACCCAACCTGACCCCCGCTTAGTTTACTTAGTTTCACAAATAACTATATCAAATTTGAGCAGAAAATAAGTCCCAAAAGCCCCGTTCTTGAAACATGCCGTTTCCAAAATTTTTTTTTGGTTTTGAAGGTTTCTATTAATGTTTTCCCTCCCGTCTTCCACAGTGTTTGAGCACAGCTGATGAAATTTACCCCCCTTTAAAAGGGGGTTTTTTAGGGGTATGATCTTTTGGGCAGCCTTTTTATACTGGTTTTAAGAAGGGTTATAAAGGGGGGGTGTTTCCCTCCCAACAGGAGTATCTTCAAAACCCAAAAGGTGCACGTGAGAATTCATTCTGTGTGAGCAGGGGGGGGGAGAGATTCTCAGCTGCAGAGATAAGGAATCATTGGAAGTGAAAAGCCAAAGGGTAAACTAATAGTGTAATAACACATTTTCCTCTCCCAACTTTGAAATTGAAGGGGTTTTGACATTCAGGATTTTGGGAGAGATGGGTGATTTTTTTTTTCTCTCTCTCCCAACAGTGATAAGCTTGCGATTATTACACCTCTGACCCTACAGATCTGCAAACAAAACTATACGCTTTATTGTTTGTTTTACATGGGACTGCAAAAATGATCCTCTCTGCTGCGGGACCCTTAAAAATTAAATTAAGAAATTCCACATAAAGCAGCCTATCACATGCAGGAGGCGGAAACGACCGGCACGGGGAAAAAGTGTTTCAAAAAAAAGAACATAAAGGATCCTGTGAAAACAAGACCTTTGCAAATGACATCCAATTGAAAAATTTTCTTTTTTTTCATGTCCCCTTATTCTCCCCAACCATTTATGTAAAGAACAAACCCTTAAAAATAATCACCCCCTTACATTTTTTACCCGGGTTTCGTCACAACACTTGGAACCAAGTAAACTAAATTTAGTTTTTTTGGTTTACAGATACAGGACATGGTTCCCGTAAAAAATTTGGGAAAAAAAAGTGTTTAAAAATTGCATGTATCCCAAAATGGTAAATAAAAACTACAATTCAGCCCCCAAAAATGAGCCATCACTCATGTCTATAAATGGAAAGCCAAATGGAAAGTTATTGGTCACAGAAAAGGGCACTATTGCACAAAGTTAAAAAATAAAAATATTAAAAACATAAGTTTTTTTAAAAATAATGAAACTAAAAATTTAAAACTGCAATTTCGTTTTTTCACCTGCAAATACAGATAACACCTCGCAAAAATGGTGCAAGTTGTTTTTTTTTTTTTTTTTAATTTTATTCTATTTTTTTTGTTTTTCCCAGTTAGAAATGGGATTGTCAATCCATTAAAAAAATACATAAATTTTCCTAAAAAAAAAAAAAAACCTTCATTTTTTTGGGGGACGTGGTGACCCATTTAGTTGGATTTATCCATTGACAGGGCCTTACAGTGTCCCACATTAAAGCAACTCTTCAATTGTTATTGAGCAGGAATCCGTGGGATTCGGGACCGATGGTTTTTTGTAAACGTCCCCCCCAGACTTGTTCCTCTTTCTAAATGTAATATGTGAATAAGGGGGTAATACATCCCCTAGATCTTCATCCAATCTGAGAAAAGTTTCCCCTTGTTTTTATTAAAGATCCTTAATTTCATCCTTATTCTCCCCAGATTGGACCTTTTAATCGCCTTCCGTGGATAAAATATTGCTTTTTTGAAGTTTTTTTTGTTTTTGTTACCTGATTTTTTTTTTCCTTTTAACTTGATCTATAAAGGTTATGTTTTTAATTTTCAAGTCAATCCGTGATTTAACCTATTTAGCTGATGTACCCTTTTGGGGCCGGAGTGGCCAACTATTCCTGTAATATTAACAATCTAAAAATTTTTAAAGGGATAGTCCTGAACATGAACAAGGCTCGGGCCTGCGCAATTGCTTTTAAGCCAAAGCCTACAGAAATGTAAAAATAGCCTCTATCATTTTCCTAAAACATTTGATACAGCGCCAGTCCTCTCCCCAAATTAAAAGAAAAGGCCGGGTAGGAACTTGTTTTTGGTTGGAGTACAGAAAAATTTAAAATAAATGAAACTATTACCTTGGCAAAATGAACAATTACTTTCTTCAAAATCCAGGCCTTTTATAGCAAATACTTTTATGGAAAATTTTTTTTTCGCAAGAATGCCACTGAACGAACTTTTTTTGATAGGGTAAAAGGAAACCCATGGCAATTGTTATATTGCATTATAATTTGTTGGTTGCT
>JAODAL010013423.1:0-91402 GCA_025379985.1 Phyllomedusa bahiana | reverse complement strand
TAAAAAAAAAATTTTTTTATTACTTTCTGTAAAGTCAAAAGTTTACATACACTAGAATTACTATGCCTGTAAACAATTTGGGACAGCCCATATGATGATATCATGTCTTGGAAATGACTTGGGATGGGAATGTCCAGCCATCGTACTGCTCAGGAAGGAGATGGGTTCTGTGTCTCAGAGATGAACATGCTTTGGTCCGACATGTGCATATCAACCCAAGAACAAAAGCAAAAGTGAAGATGTTGTTGGAAACTGGTAAGATTGTGTCATTAACCACAGTGAAACAAGTACTGTATCAACATGGACTGAAAGGTCACTCTTCCAGGAAGAAGCCATTACTCCAAAAGAAACATATAAAAGCCAGATTAATGTTTGCAAATGCATACAGGGACAAAGACCTACATTTTTGGAGAGATGTCTTGTGGTCTGACGAAATTAAAATTTAACTGATTGGCCATAATGACCATCGTTACATTTGGAGGATAAAGGGAGAAGTTTGGAAGCCTAATAACACCATCCCAACTGTGAAACACAGGGGTGGCAGCATCTTGTGGGGTTGATTTGCTGCAGGAGGGACTGGTGCACTTCACAAAATAGATAGCATCATGAGGAAAGAAGATTATGTGGCAATACTGAAGCAACATCTAAAGACATCAGCCGGGAAGTTAAAGCTTGGGGGGAAAATGGGTCTTCCAAAGGGACAATGATCCAAAGCATACTGCCAAACTGGTTACAAAGTGGCTTAAGTATAACCAAGTCAATGTTTTGGAGTGGCCATCACAAAGCCCTGATCTCAATCCTATTAAAAATTTATGGGCAAAGCTCAAAACGCAGGGCGACCTACAAACATGGCTCAGTTACACCAGTTCTGTCAAGAGGAATGGACCAAAATTCCTACCAACTATTGTGAGAAGCTTTTGGAAGGATATCCAAAACGTTCTACCCAAGTCATACAGTTTAAGGACAATAGTACCAAATACTAATGAAATGTATGGAAACTTTTGAATTTGCAGAAAGTAATAAAATTGCCTTAAAAATTCTCTCCCTCTCATTATTCTGGCATTTGGCAAATATAAATGATTTTGGTTCCTAATGGACCTAAAACGGGTAAGGTTTATTCTGATTTCAGGGCAGATAGTGAGAAAAACATGCATATGTGTCTTTTTATATAGTGTATATAAACGTCTGGTTTCAACTGTAGATAGCTTCGACAGTACAGTAAATCATGAGTAAAAGCGATTTTTAAGGTTTTTTTAAATTAAAATTGGTTGCCAATTTGTATGGAACCTCATATGCAAATGTGATTTTGTTTGCCTCTCATACAATTTTAAAACCACCAATTCTGTAAAATTTCTTCAATAATTGGTCACATTGTAAAACGTTAAAAAATTTTCCCAAAAGTTTGCTTTTAAAACCCTTAACTGCGAAATAGCCCCTTTGGAAAAAAGTCTGCAGGTATCCCCAGGTTAAAAGGGATGTCCAGATTTGGAGACACCTTATTAGAGAGTTCAAAATAGAGGGAGTCCTCTGTTCAGGATCCTGCTTCTTGTAAATGAATTAAGAAAATTAAAAAAGAAGCATCCCAACTTGGAGGGACCTGCTTTTCCGGGCATTATACAGACAGACCCGGGGGAAAAAAATTTTAATTTCCCCAAAAAACTCTTTGTTTTGGGGAGGGAAAAAAGGGCAAAAAACACAGAAAAAAAGGGCCATACTACACAAAAAGGCTGGGACTGAAACTGAATCCAGAAAAGAGGAACACTGGCCCCAATGCTACGAAAAGTTTAAACGGGTGCACCTGATTGCTGAGCATTAGCTCACATACCCCCCCAAACTAGGGGAAAAATTTTAGACTGCACATTAAATTGATCCCTTTTTCACAAGTATGCAGAAAAGCCACATTAAAAAAAATGGGGAAATTGCACAAATGCAAAAATACAAAAATAAGAAACCCACCAACACCTTCTATGAAAGGGGGGGGGTTTTTGCTTGAAATTTTATGATCATATAGATAATGCGAAACAAAAGGGTGCCATTAAAACAAAAACTGTAAAAAACCCCCTTTGCAGGCTTAAGCCAAATTACCCCACAAAAAAATTCGTTTTGGGCGGCTGCCCAGCACTCATTGGGTGCCAAAGCAAAAAAAACAGACAAAAAAAATACAGTCCCCCCAGTACTTTTGGGAAAAAAATTTTTTTTTAGAAATTTTAAATGTCCCCCCCATTTTTCTGTTGTTTTTAGGGGAATAAAGCACAAATCACAGCTGATTGCTGTTTGGGGTCCTGATAAATTTTTTAAAAGGGGAAATTGAAAATTTTAAAAAAACCCCAACACAGCATTGGAGCCTATGTTCCCTTTTTTTCAACCCCTTTCCCCCAATTTCTGTAAATTTTTTTAAGGACAACCCCTTTAAGGCTAAACTCCCAACGACTGAAATTGTTTCGTGAATCAAATCCTTATACAACCAACCCAAGAAAAAAACAGGGGGCCCAAAAAAATGGCCAGAAGTTGGGGGAATTTTTAAAAACAGGGGACTGGGGGGGGGGGAAAACTCCCAAAGATAGAAAGCAAGATGGAAAAAGATAGAAAGCGGGGAATTTAAAAAATAAAAAAGGGGGGGGAGGGAGGGGGGGGTAGCAATTTTTTAAAAAAAAACGGGTAGAAAGGAATAAAAACTGTAAAACATCCAAAATTGCATGCTGCCCAATGCCGGGAAAAAAGCCCTGACCAAAAAAATTAAATAAAAATAGAAAATACTAAAACAGAAGAAAAATTACATATGGGTAATAATTTAAAACATGGAGGGACGAGAAGCTACGACTGGGGGGTTAAAACTTACGGGTTTAAGCCCTATTTAGAAGGACGATAAAAACCGGAAAGGGGGGGAAGGTTAAGGGTCTCAATGTAAAATCCTTTTCCTGAACCAACACTGGGGGAAGATATGGGTTTACAGGAAATGAAAAATTTTGAAATCTTTAAGGGGTAAATATAAAAGGGGATAACAATAACAATTTTAATTACTAAAAAGGGTTTTGCAAATGGGCCCCCCCAAATAAAACAGAACCCCATAGAAATGTACTCCTCAGGCAAATAGATGATGGGAAAATCAGAAAGAGGTTTTTTAAAAAATGGGCGACTTTAACAACCAGAAAACAATTGGGGAATCTGAAACCTTTAGCTTCATAAAGGAAACATTTTTGCCCAAAAAAAAATGATAATTACCTTTCCCAAAAATGGTCAAGAACCGACTAAAAAAAAAGGCCCTTCAAGATTTAAATATTGACAAATAACCTAACAGGAAAAAAGGGTTCAGGTTGAGGGGCCCCTAGGAAAAAGTGACCATAATATAATAAATTTCCGTTTTTCCTTAAAATAGATTTTTTTTTGTAAAAAAGGGGGCCACAAAAACACTAAATTTTTAAAAGGAAGGCAAAAATTTTTTTTCCCTTCTTGGGGAGGCCCAAAAACATTTTTGACTTGGAAAAATTTTTTGGCAAAACAAATAATAAATGGAATATTTTAAAAAACCTAGGCAAAACCACTGTGAGACGTACAATCCCTTTAAAGTAAAAAAAAATTAGAAACGGGAAAAAACCCCCAATGGGGTTTCAACAGGGATGTAAAAAAAGGCCCAATACAAAACAAAAAAAAACTTTTCCCCTACAAAAACAGGGGGGTTAGTGAAGAGGCACTAAGAACTATGGGGAAAAAAAAATAAAGTGGTAAAAAAAAAAAAGTTTAAAGGGAAAGGGAAAAGCGGAGACGGAAAGACAAATTGTTATGGGAAAGAAAAAAAACGTCCCCCAAAAAATTTTTTTTAACTATATAAATATAAAAAAAAAAAACTAAAAATTTTGGCCCTTTTAAAAAAATACTGGGGGAGAGCCCAGTAAGGGCAGGAGAAAAAAGCAAACCTTTTAAACCCCCTTTTTTCTTTTATTTGTATTTACCAAGGGGGTTTGACCTTTCTTTTTGAACGGGAGGGATGAGGAAAACTCAAACTTAAAAGTTTTCTTGTCTAACCCGGGAAGAAGGCAGCTCTGTCTTAAAAATTTTTAAAAAATGACAAATCACCATCCAATGGAAATACACCCACGGCCAAGGGAAAAAAATTGATGTCAAAAGAAAAGGCCCCTTTTCTTAATTTTTAGGGACGGGTCTAATAAGGGGGAAAGTCAAAAAGGGTTTTTTGGGGCCCCATACCAAATTGGGGCCAAATATTAAAAAGGGGTAAAAAAGTGATCCGGGAAACTTGGGCCGGAAATTTTTTAACCTCTGTTGAAAGGAAAAAATTTTTGAAGGTTTTCCAAAGGAAGCAAACCTGGAGAAAATCTCACTAAAAATAAATTTTAAAAATGCCTTTCCAGAAAGGGGTTTAATAAAGGATGGGTTCCGTCAACAAATCTAAACATTTCTAGGGAGGAACATGCAAAACGGTTTCGGGGTGGGGCACGAATTTTCAAAATCTAGTTTTTTTCAAAAGCATTTAAATACGGTGCCACAAAAAAAGGTTTAAAAAAAATTTAAATGCTTGGACGGGGGAAAAATTTGGGGGCAAGGATAAGCAACCCCTCACTGAAAAAAAACCCAAAGGGTAAAAATTTAAACCGGTACATACTAAACAGGATCGCTGTTACAATGGGGTACCAGAGGGGTCAGAAATTGGGCCCAATCCCCCTTAATTTTTTCATTAATGATCTTACAGGGGGATTACACAGTAGAATTTTCTATTTGCGGGACGATACTAAGCTCTGGGATCGGGATAAGCTAAAGGGCCTGGCGGGGAAAGGGCAGAAGGGGAAATTAAAAACCAAAAAAAAAAAAAAGGGCGGGGTAAAAGTGCCCTTGAAAGGACTTGGGGAATCCTGGGGGCCAGTAAAATTTAAAATTTTGTGGGCCGCCCTTTGTCAGACAGCCCTCCCAAAGGGAAAATAGGATCATGGGGGGGAAAATTAAAAAAGGGGCATAAAACCCCAATGAGAACATCATTCCCCATTAAAACAAGTCACTATTAGACCACACAGGGAATATTTTAAACAGTTTTGGGCACCATTGCACGGGAAAAAAGACATTGTAGAGCTTAACCCAGGTACAAAGGGGGGCCAAAAAAAATAATAAAAGAAGGGGGGGCCCAAAAAAACCCCAAAAAAAAGTTTAAGCTTTGTTTTGGGGTTATTTATTTTAGAGAAAAGCTGGTTTTCGGGGGACAAAATAAATTTTTTTAAAATACATAAAAGGGCCCAATAAAGGGAGATCTCCCCCAAGTTTTAAATTTATACCCAGGACTGTATCTAGAACAAGGGGGCATCCTCTAACGTCTTGAGGAACGAAATTTCTACATAAACATAGAAAGGATTCTTTACTGTAAGAGCAGTGAGACTATGGAATTCTCTGCCAGAGGGACTTGTCATGGTGAATTCAATAACAGAGTTCAAAAAGGGTTTGGATGCATTTCTGGAGTGTAATAATATAACAAGTTATAGTGTCTAGGGGCCATTGATCCAGGGATTTTTCCGATTGCCAGATTGGAGTCGGGAAGGATTTTTTCCCTAAAATGAGGACAATTGGCTTCTACCTCATTGGGGTTTTTTGCCTTCCTCTGGATCAACACCTTAGCACAACAGGCTGAACTGGATGGACGTCTTGTCTTTTTTCGGCCTTACAAACTATCAAACTATGAAACTATGAAACAAAAAAAGCGTGAAAACTGCAGCAATTGGGAATTTAGCTCTATGTGGAGCCCAGGAGATCAGATACTCAAAGGGGTTTGTTTTCTTCAGGGCTGAATTTGAAGCCACAGCCTTTAGTTCTGCCTCTCATGGCTTTTAACATGAGGGAGGAAACAGGGGACATGCACTGAGACTGAGGTTTTGTATAAGGAAGACAAAGCACAACAAAGAATCCTTGTATTTTACACTGCAGCAGGAAACAGCTGTCCAACAGGAAATTCTGTAGGCTAAGTACATAAAAAGAAATGTAAAAATTAGAACAGAAAACATCACATGGGGATAGATGAAGACTTAGGCAAGTCAATTTGGATTTTTGTATTGCTGCACAACCCCATTGAGCTCAATTCTCACAAAACAATTTCAAAGAAGTCATTACGTATCGTTAAACAATTAAAAGAGGGAGTATTCCTCCCAGCAAGCAGTGTATTCATTCCTAGTACTTGCAAATTTAAAACAGCATGCACATTAAGGGCCGGTTCACACAGCTTATTCAAGCCATAATTGCGGGACGGATTTCGCTCGCAATTACGGCTTGAGTAAGGGTGGGAGGGGGCGGGGGCGCTGCCCACCGGGATAATGAACATGTCACTTTCTCCCCGCCCGGCGTATTCGCCGAGCGGGGAGGAGAGACGGAGTCCACAGTTCTCATAGAGAACTGTGGATTACCGTAATGGCTGGGACGGATTCTAGCCGTATTGCAGCACAGTACAGCGCACAATACGGCTGCAATCCATCCCCGCAATAAGCCGTGTAAACGGCCCTTAAGGGTATGTGCACACAGCGTATTTGTGCATGTGACAAAATGCGTTTGTTGCGTCGTTGAAATGACACGCTTGCTAGTGCATAATTTCAACACAATTACGACACGCAGTAAAATATGCATCACCTGAATAATTTTACATATCAATCTATGGGACGTGTTTAGCACAATGTTTTGGGCACATTTCGGCACGTATTTCGTAAATATGTGCCAACATAACTGCCAAAATACGCCATGTGTACATACCCTTACTGATAACCCCACCATCCATAGCATTTTTTTATCTGCTTATGTTTGTACAATCTATAAAGATAAAAATGTTCTGTGTTTAAACTGGGCAATTATCATTATGAACCTTTCAAATCAAGCAGAACATAATGCATGGCTTAGAGACACATACATTTTTGTGTGTACAGTAGGTGCCAAGGTGGCTCATGACTAAATTGCTGAGGAGGCAGCTGGCAGGGCAGTATACACTATAGTACATGCTCTCATGAGGCCAGAGATGTAAGACGCAATCCATCATCCAAACACATTTCATGACAATGTAGTCAATGAATGCCAGGCTTCCCGAAGTCATCTGTTTGGGAACAAGGTCCCTTTTATATAAACACTTGCAGCCAGTTAGATGTTCCTTGTCCATGAACCAATAAGTCATATGTTATGCATTACGATATATACACACACAACACTGTAATTACACCATAGTTACAATGTAACATCAATATGATCTGAGCATCATACAGTATGTGATTAACCCATGTTTCAGGCTAGAATACAACACAGAATATAAAGCAGTTAATTGATGCGTTTGTTATTACATTAAAATGAACAAATGATGCTGAGTGGGATTAGTGTGCCATGTTGGTTACAGGGAATATCATGAAGAGCAAGCTATTTTTGTTATTGAAGGGGTTGACCAGCAAAGAAAAAGTATTCTTCGATGGGGCCAAAGTGAGTAAAAAAACAAAAAAGTTATACTTACCTACAAGTCCCCTGCCACTGCTGCTCTGGAGCTTTGCACTGACCAGCTCCTCTTCACTTCCAAATTCTTGTCCCAACATGCATGAGAGGCTCCCACTCCATTGTAAGTGAATAGAACATAAGCCTGTCCTTCATGTCTGGACAAGTACCCAGAAGTGAAGAGGAGCTGATCGCTGGGGAGGTCCAGAGCAGCAGTGCGGGACATGTAGATAAGATTTTAGTAACTTTTTTTTTTTTTTTAAATGTAGTCACCCTGGCACCATTGAAAAATATGTTTTTAAATAATATTTTAGAATATCTTTTTAGAATAATTTTTCTAACCCCTTTCTACTTATTCACCTCCAACTTGTAGCCACAAAATCATAAAGTACTAGTGTTCCTTAAAGATATATTTGGGAAGGACTCGGATTTGGGAATGGAACATTTGTAGGTCTGCATTTATATCACTTTCGAGGCCTCTGTAGCAAGTACCCTTCTGGATATGTAACAAAAGGAACCCAATAAATACTCTGGCGGAGCCATATGAAACAACAGGGCAAATGTAGTCTCTTTTGAACTACACTTGTTCTATTTCCCATTCGTATACATCAGGGGCGTCGCTAGGCCGTTTTATCCGGGGCTTGTGCCCCGGATAAAATGCCTGCTGCCCCGAATGTTTCAGTCCCCGGCCGGTGCTCACACCACCACAGTAGCGCGGTGCCGCATTGTTGTTCACAGTAGATGCGGCGCCGTCGACTACTATTCAAAGCTCCGGCTCCACTGCCGCTTCGGTGGCTGCCTGTGTTTTACTGACATTGCGCCGGGGCAAATACGCCCGGCGCCGCATATACTGTTAAAAACATTGCGGCGCCGCGCTACTGTGGTGATGTGAGGCTGGCTTCTACTCGTGTCTGCCCGCGTCTGTAGGAGTCTGCCCACTAACTTTCTCCGCTGCTACCGCTGGGGCTTCCTGAATGTTGCTGTGCAGTGTGCAGGGTCAGACGGGGGAGAGCGGCGCAGCCTTCTATTCCTCCTTCAGTAAGCCCAGGGCGCCGTTGCAGCATGCTCCCCCTCCTTCTTTTAGTCAGTGACTCCCGGCGCCGAACATAGCAGCCGGCGGGATTTATAGGTATTTATAGTTGGGCTGGGGCTGGGCAGGCTCAGGCTGGAATAATGGTCCTGATAGGTGGTGGGGGGCAATATAATAAAATGGCAGAATAACTGTCAGCTCTGTGGGTCACCCTAACCTACAGACCTGACAGTCTAAAGTTATATTGATCAGCTTTATTGGTAAAATATAGAATACTGACCCTCAGAGCTGACAAACAGTCCACTGTATCCTGATTGGCAGCTCTGACCTATGCCTTCCTATTTACTGTGGGGACCTATGCCTACCTATATACCAGGGGGACCTATGCCTACCTATATACTGGGGGACCTATGTCTACCTATATACCGGGAGACCTATGCCTACCTATATACCGGGAGACCTATGCCTACCTACACTCACCGGCCACTTTATTAGGTACACCTGTCCAACTGCTCGTTAACACTTAATTTCTAATCAGCCAATCACATGGCGGCAACTCAGTGCATTTAGGCATGTAGACATGGTCAAGACAAATCTCCTGCAGTTCAAACCGAGCATCAGTATGGGAAGAAAGGTGATTTGAGTGCCTTTGAACATGGCATGGTTGTTGGTGCCAGAAGGGCTGGTCTGAGTAATTTCAAAAACTGCTGATCTCCTGGGATTTTCACGCACAACCATCTCTAGGGTTTATAGAGAATGGTCCGAAAAAGAAAAAACATCCAGTGAGCGGCAGTCCTGTGGGTGGAAATGCCTTGTTGATGCCAGAGGTCAAAGGAGAATGGGCAGACTGGTTCGAGCTGATAGAAAGGCAACAGTGACTCAAATTGCCACCCGTTACAACCAACGTAGGCAGAAGAGCATCTCTGAATGCACAGTACGGCGAACTTTGAGGCAGATGGGCTACAGCAGCAGAAGACCACACCGGGTGCCACTCCTTTCAGCTAAGAACAGGGAAAATGAGGCTCCAATTTGCCCAAGCTCATCGAAATTGGACAGTAGAAGATTGGAAAAACGTTTTCCTGGTCTGATGAGTCCCCGATTTTCTGCTGCGACATTCGGATGGTAGGGTCAGAATTTGGCGTCAACAACATGAAAGCATGGATCCATCCTGCCTTGTATCAACGTTCAGGCTGGAGGTGGTGGTGTCATGGTGTGGGGAATATTTTCTGGCACTCTTTGGGCCCCTTGGTACCAATTGAGCATCGTTGCAACGCCACAGCCTACCTGAGTATTGTTGCTGACCATGTCCATCCCTTTATGACCACAATGTACCCAACATCTGATGGCTACTTTCAGCAGGATAATGCGCCATGTCATAAAGCTGGAATCATCTCAGACTGGTTTCTTGAACATGACAATGAGTTCACTGTACTCAAATGGCCTCCACAGTCACCAGATCTCAATCCAATAGAGCATCTTTGGGATGTGGTGGAACGGGAGATTCGCATCATGGATGTGCAGCCGACAAACTGCGGCAACTGTGTGATGCCATCATGTCAATATGGACCAAAATCTCGGGAGTGAATGCTTCCAGCACCTTGTTGAATCTATGCCACGAAGAATTGAGGCAGTTCTGAAGGCAAAAGGGGGTCCAACCCGTTACTAGCATGGTGTACCTAATAAAGTGGCCCGGGTGAGTGTATATATCGGGGGACTTATGCCTGTCTATATACCAGGGGGACATATACCTACCTATATACTGTGGGGACATATGCCTACCTATATACTGGGGGACCTATGCCTACCTATATACCTGGGGACCTATGCCTACCTATATACCGGGGGACCTATGCCTGTCTTTATACCAGGGGGACATATAGCTACCTATATACTGTGGGGACATATGCCTACCTGTATACCAGGGGACCATGGCCTACCTATATACTGGGGGACCTATGCCTACCTATATACCAGGAGACCTATGCCTACCTATATACCAGGGGACCTATGCCTACCTATATACCAGGGGGACATATACCTACCTATATACTGTGGGGACATATGTCTACCTGTATACCAGGGGGACATGCCTACCTATTTTACCTGGGGACCTATGCCTACCTATATTCCCGGGGGACTTATGCCTACCTATATACCGAGGGACCTATGCTACCTATATACTGTGGGGCCCTTTAATGTATACCTTATACTGTGGGGCCCAAAAATGCCTTCCTATTTACTGTGGGGACTTATGCCTATCTATATATCCTGGGGGGACCTTTTGCCTATCTATATACTGGGGGACCTATGCCTAACTATTAACTGGGGTGGGACCTATGCTTACCTAAGAGATTTGGGGGATTTTTGTCTACCTATTTTACTTTGGGCCCCTATGTCTACCTATATTCGGGGGAGCCTTATTCCTACCTGCAACGTTGAAGGAACTATGTCTACCTCCCATACTGGGGGTACATATACCTACCAAACTACTAAGGGTCTTATGTACTTACTTAATGTGGTTACTTATCCACCTACTTGAATCTAAAGACTTGCCAAACTACTAGGAAGACCAAACACCTACCAAACCCACTAGGGGACCTATAAACTTATCCACATACTGGGGGTAAACCCATAGAACTATCTACCGGCAGCCTTCTGGTGGGCACATATAATAACTATCTTCCCATTGTGGGACCTATATAACTTCCTGCCTACCCTACTGAAGGAACATATTTTCCTGACTAGCTTTTGGAAGTACCTTATACTACCTGCTTGGGGGACCAATTTGATCTACCCCACTTATTGGGGTCTGGCATATATATTAACCTGTCTACTTTAAAGGGACCTATAAAGACCTACATCCATACTGTTGGGAGGGGGGTCTATAAAGGGAATGATGGGGGACTCATCCCTCACAGCAGGCACCGGCTTTTCTATCATAGGAAAGCAGGTTGCTGTGGAGGAGGGGCATAACCATGATTTCCTATGTAGGTCACCATTAGGTAGGTATATAACCCCCCATGGTTTTCTAGGTGCTGGAAAGTGAGGATTCTAAGATGTTTGTGTGGTAAATTCTGCAGAGACATGTTGTCCGGAGAAAAACATCATGGCGGTCTGGGCCGTAATAGACAAGAGAAGGGAAAAGAGAACTACTCCTATCAGAGGAAACGTTTTCTGTGAGTTTACTTTATGTAACTGCACTGTGATCACTTATATTTATTCAGACCTACTTTCAACTAGTATCTACCACTATCTGGTCACTGTATGGCGGTGATATATGTCTGCAGAGCACCTGTTTAGAAACCCGGTAGTCAACATGTTGGTGGGCCGCGTTTTATTAAATTTGGGTACTTAGTATTGTAGGATTTTTTTTTAGTAACAATCAAACGTATGTATATTTGCTCCATGTATAGGTTTTAATATTCAGTACCTGTAAAGACTATTATTTAGGGGTATTACTGTATCATACGTAGGTGAGAGATTTTGAAAAAGTAATTTGTCAGCGCCGATTCTACACTGCCTGCTGAGGTGATGGAAAGGATCTATGTGGACTATGTGGAAAATTAAAACTGACCCGAACATACACTATTTTCTGTAAAAATACATACTACAGTTCACAATGGGGCGTTAAAAGTGCCGTGTGAACCCAGCCATACTGAGCAAACCGCAACACAGAGGGCCCGGGCCCCGGATGTTTTAGGACCCTAGCAACGCCCCTGTTATACATACAAATACAGTTAACCTCCCATTTGTACTTCTTAGCTTCTGAGTGCCATGTAGATAAAAAGCAAATGTAGTCCAAAAGGGATTAGGTTTGCCCTATTGCTTTCTCTGGCTCCACCATGGCCCCATTGTGGCATTTGTCGGGATACTTTTTTCAAGGTATATGAATGCCTGCAATGGAGGCCCTGAGGGTGATGTGAACACAGCCTGACACTGATGACTTTAACAGATAGTGTCAAAGTTCTGGCCTGCTATAAAATATAATTCTACTTTACATTATTATTTTTAACTACATGAAATTTTATGTAACCTTACAATATTTAGCCAATTTTACTTTATTTTGTTCATTTTTGTCCATTAGAAACCCTTATATTATGGGGCTTAGCTATGATACCCCTTACAAATGACCATTAAACGAGTTGTCCAGTGAAAAAATAATGATAATATACCTACCAAGTTTAGGCACTTTTGGAATGTATTTTCATTACATTTTCTGTGGACTCCCAACAGTTCTATATCAGCTGTTTGTTGACAGGAAGGAAACCATTCTATGTTGAGCCCAGGAGATCACATGACCAAACAGGTTTGTTTTTCTTATGGCAGCCTTTAAAGCCATCCCCATTTGTTCCCATTTCCCAGGACTTTCAACATGAGGTAGGGAGCAGAAGGCAAGTATTGAGACTAAGGTTAGAAAGGCCGTAGATAGACAAAGTAGAGGTAGGGTTTGTGGGGTTTGTAGTTTTACAGGGCAAAGGGAAACACCTGCAGGGAATGGAGGCTATAAATTCTCCAACACAAAATACAGTTGCATACAATAGTCACCAAAACCCATGTAAACATTGAACTTATAGAACATTTAAAATGCATTAGTGCTATCCTCTGTACATGCATGAACTTGAACTTGATGCATGCACTTGAACTTAGTGCACATTTGTATTAAATTGTGCATGCTCACCTACAGCATCAAGGTAACCTAATCAGGTGGGTCCCTAATTCTAATGCATCTCTGTGAGGTCAAGACTGCTATACATTCAGAGCAATAAACTCCATTTACATTGATTGTAGGGACCTCAAACAGGAAGATGGGTGGAGTCCCTGGCAAAGATAGAAGCAGCCACTCCCCCCAAATGCACTATACAAATAAAAAAAGACCAAAGCTTACCAGTGCTTCCATTTGCAACTGACAGACACTAGTACCACTGTTGTGGCTGTTTAAGCCGAGTACCGAGGTAGGCTTCCCAGAATACAGCTAAGTCACGGACAAATAAACGACTCCAACACTAGTTCAACCACAGTTTGATTTACTGAACACTTGTGTACAAACTTATGCCCCCAGGCCCCTGTGCTGCACAGCGCACTGCCTGGAGTATGTCCTCAGGATACACAATAAATTGACCTACCCGTGGGTTTCGGAAAGGTCGAGCAACCTCTACCTTTTAATACCATACAAAGACAAGATCAATCGTGTGTGGTGCTGTTCAAGGCGTGCTCACGGTGCAGCACAGCAGCTTACAACTTATCCAAGTTTACCCACTTCCCCCCAAAATATACATATAATACAAATTCTCTAGCAGGCGAACCGGTCTTGTGAATAGCAGTGCTATAACAAGCTGTCTTCAAAGGCCCAAATCAGGAGGGTGTACTTGGGTAACCCTTATGGCCTGGAATCAAACCTGCCCTAACTAGCTACAGGCCTGCACACGGTCTTGGGTTCGTTGACGTGCACGCAATGGGACTAAGGTACCTTTTCGATGGCTGGCAGTTGCTGCTTGAGGTGAAGATTCTCACTGATGGAGCCAATATCCCAAATACAGCCGCTCTTTTCAGTCTCTGCAGAGTGTAGACAGCCAGACTCCAATCTCTCTCTCTCTGGAGCAACTCACAGTCCAGAGCCTAACATATTCAGAGAAAGCCGAGTCGATCCTCGCTCAGCTCCTGTCCTCTCCTGATCTTCTCTGTGTCTTTACTGCTTCTCAAAAATGGCTGCTGTCTTTAGTGTCAGTTATCACAGTTCTCTAATTTGCATACAACAGAAACCGGAAAAAGTGGTATCTTGTGGCCAAACAGCAGAATGCAACAGAATATTTTACAATTATATATGATTTTACTTAGTGACCACCATGAGGCTGGTCCACTATTCCACAGCTGTAAAAACATAAATTCTCCAACACAAACCAGTAGCAAGCTAAATATAGTAGAAGAAAGGACAAATTAGCATCAAAAACATCAGAGACATTAATTAAACATAAGCAAGCTGTAACGAATGCTGGTAGTGGATCCGCTGGACCACCGCAAGTGATGGTGTAAGCCGTACCAGGCTTACCAGGAATCTAAGTAGAACCCGGTTTTCACCAGAGCCCGCCGCAAAGCGGGATGGACTTGCTGCGGCGGAGAACTACCAGGTCGCCCCACTGGCGTGACTTGCTTGCGGTGGCAGCCAAGGCAGTGCGTAGTACAGAATCGTGAGACGTAGGCGAAGTCGGGGACAGGCAAGAGGTCAAGGCAGGCGGCAATGGTTCGTGGTCAAGACACAGGAGCGAAAAAGGTTCGGTACACGGAAGTCAGGCAATGAGGCAGAAGAAGCTTTCTCTAAAGGCAGTACGGCACTAAAGATCCGGCAAAGGTGACCCGGAAGGAGGTTAAATAGGGTCACCTGCTAGCCTTAACCAATAATGGGCGTACTGGCCCTTTAAATCCCCGAGAGCCGGCGTGCGCGCGCCTAAGGCGCGGGCATGCGCACACCGGCCGGCCAGGAGGATGGGAGGACGCGGGAGTGCAGAGAGGTAAGGGGGAAGCCGGGACCCGACCCACGGGACCGGCAGGGGGGCAGCACGAGTGCGCCCGCAGCCCGGGCGAGGGGCTGCGGGACCACTCGTGACACAAGCTGTCTGAGACAATCCCTTTAATTAATTTTGAGAAATGTCCGAGATGTCATAGTCAGCATGTGGTGTACAGAAACAGTCTTAGGCTATGTCTTCACTGCACAGAAAAACATCAATTTTTTCTGTGTTTTTCGTCTTCTAAAAACGCTGAAAAAATGACTGAAAACAGCTCCCATAGACTTCTATAGTAAAAATGTTCTGCTGTCTCCACAGGGCGTCTTTTTTCTGCTCGTTTTTGCTGCTGGTCATTTTTTAAAACATGTTGCAAAAAACGACTGAGCAGGGCAGAAACTATTGGATTCTATGGCAGAGTTTTTCGTTTTTTTTGCAATGCTGTGCATGTCTGCAAAAAAACACGCCAAAAAAATGCAAAACGCACCAAAAAACTGAAGTTTTTTCAGCTTCTTTTGACAGGCAGTGGACAAAAAACTCAGTTTTATGAACATCTTTAATATTTGGTTTTCTGGTAGTTTTTTTGTCCACTGCAGTGTAGACATAGCCTTACAGAAACAAGGAAAGCTGATCAGACACTGAGGGGCACATTACTTACCCAAATTATCCTTCCCCTTTGTTTTAGCCATCAATGGATCTTGGAATTCAGACTCACACTAATCAAAACTTCTGACATGTCACTATGACATATCGGAAGTTTGTAAAAGTTGCATTTTATATAAATTGTCACACTACAGATATTGATGGAGCATTGCTAAGCTATGCCATCATTGCCTGATAGGTCCAAGTCCCAGCTCTGGGACCCGGTCCTATCTCTGAAACCTCTCTGTTCTGAATGGAGAGGTGGTTGGGACTCTCCCATAGACATGAATGGGAGTTCCAAGTTTAACAGAACGGTGATGTAGTGAGACAATTCCTTTAATTATTAAAAAATTCAGAAGAAGAGAATTATTCAGTGATATAGAATGAATAGAGTTCCTTACAAAAACAGTACAATTTTTATATTATTAGTAAAATTGCATATTTGCAGCAGTATTTGTAAGAAAAAAACAGAAAAGGAGATAATATATAATAGAAAGGCTTCTGTGTGTTTGGATCCATTCCTGGTTTTGGCTTACAAATACTGCTGTAAAATATGCATTAGAGAACATCATGTGAACACAGCCTTCCATTGTGAGACGATATATTAACCTTATAGATCTGAAAAGTTGTGTAGCCATCAAGAAGACATTGTTGAGAAAAGGAAATAGACAAATACTTATTTACTAAATACTAATGTAAAACTACTACTACTACATCAATGGCACTAGAACTTCAATGTCCCTGTGTCTGTAGCACAACCTATCCTTAGTCACTGCTGCTGCAGCTCTACCGCCACTGTTATGGCAGTACAGCTCTTGTATCACCACTCCTATTTTAATTTACTATCCAAATTTCTCCAACCTTTCTATTTTTAGCACAGCAGCAGTACTGTAATGGTATGTTCACACATCAGACTTTTCTAACATGAAATTGGACAGTGGAATCTGTGTCAAAAAGCTACATCTTTTAGACATTGACCTTCACTTTTTTTATGAGACTAATCTTCATTGCATAGTCAAAGAGGATTCCGAATCAGGTAATCCATGTCACTTTATTTTTCTCACATTATGGATTTGAATTCCGAGGTGGATTTTAACGCATGAACACACCCTATCTATTAAAAATCACCACGTTGCTCAGTTATTCATTCATCCATCCCAATTCAGTAGTATTTTATCATTCATTCAGCCCCAAACACGATAGTCCTTATTTTATATTTTTTCATTCACAACGCCGGCCCAAATAGGTAGCCCAGGCTTTTTGAGTCTTTTTGGTACCCTCTGCTCTCTAGAAAAAGTAAGACAGTAGAACTCTGAATTTACATTAGGCCCTGTTTAAATCTGTGTCAGATGTTCCATTAGAAGCCTATGTCATAGAATCAGTAAAAGATTATGGAAAAAATAGCACGATATGTTGCACTATTTTTTCAGTTCAAATGACAGACATTGTCATGGGAACTTGACGAACCCTATTATAGTCACTGCCATCCATCGGGCGTCGTTGGTGTCCTGGTGCCGCCGCTATTTCCGGTTTTTGGTTTAAGTTATGGAGCAAAAAAACTTGAAACTCCAGCGCAGATGTGGTCATAGTCTCAATGAATGAAAGAAGGAAACATGGCACAAACCAGTATATACAAAATAAAAATGAAGTCAAATATAACCTCAATCTTCTCACTTTCTCATCCAGAACATGCAGCTACAATAACGTACATATAATAATGTAGGAAATTACACTGGATTTTGTTAATGCCATCGTCAGTCAGCCAGTTAACTAGAGGAAATGTGACACGTCCCGGTTAGACATTGGCAGACGTTCCTGCAGGATGTGTTTATGCTACAATTATGCCAAGGATATCAATGGCACGTGGGGCTGCCTGGCAGTGGTGTTCAATTATCTTGCGTGTGTAGATATGTACCTATACAGATGTTATTACATGTTTGTTTTCATTGGAAGACAGGTCAGGAGCTGATTCTGGGCTTCTACTTCAAGGATAAGGGAGAAACGTGCCAACAGAGCCAGAAATAAGTAATGAAAAACCCAGACATTCTTCTTAAATCAATGAGTGGATCCAGAGCAAGAAAGATTCTTATGGCTATAAATAGCTTTAAAGTCCATTAGTACATATAGCAGAGGCTTGTTCTGGCACGTCGCTTCAGATCAGAATGACAAGGGAAGCGTTTCCCTAGTCCTGATGTATAAAGCAGCCTGTGTTCTCATGACATCTTTACACAATTGCACAGCTTATTGCATGATGTCACACACCTTCGTGCAGTAAGCTGGTTAGGAGGACACATGATTAGACGTTCAGTTAACAAGTAGCATATTTCCTTTCTCTGTCTGATTTTTTTCTCAATGCTCGATAACAGCTCAGTGGATTCACATTTTAAGGCAAAGGAAGTTGTCTGACCTGCCAAATATTTCGTAGTATAGTAGATCTCAACAGCACTCCAAAAAAGTGTATGCAAAATTGTTTATTTAACATTCAATCCAAGCTCTAGTCAGAAGTGAGATAGTGACATATTAATCATTTGACGTTTCGATCTCAAACGACCTTAATCATATATGTCACTGTAGGGGAAAAAAGGAAAAGGAGCAATAAAACTTTATGCTCATAGATCATGAATACATGTAAAGGAGAACATATAGAAAAACATATAAAGAACATATGAAAAAGAGTAAAAAAAGAAAAAAAGATTAAAATGTGACAAATAAATAAAAAGGAAAATTGATGCAAAAACATTTGTGTACAGAAGAAAATGCAAAAAAAAACAAAATAAGTCAAAATAATAACAAATATCCACAATCAAAAATTTACAATATATATAATACAGAATATATATGTGGAGACATAATGCAGGCAGTCCCCAACTTACACCATTCCGTCTTACATGTGTCCCCTAGTTACAAACGGAGATTTATGGGGAATGCTGGCACTTGTAGTTCCACGTTCCAGAGCAGATAGTAGCTGTAGAACGACAAGTTCCGGCATGCCACAACAGCACATGAGGTGAAAATGAAGTGAAATCTTCTTAACAGGTGCACAGACAACAAACAAATGTAAAAACCCTTCCCTGCACTATTAAAAACTAAAAAAAACTTTTGTGCTGGAGTTACATTTAATAAATATTCCTGTTCCGACTTATATACAAATTCAACTTAAGAACAAACCTACAGTCCCTATCGCGTTCGTAACCTGGGGACTGCCTGTATACGTTGTCACGTAAGATCCCAATAGGTCCAGAGAATTCAAATAAAATAGGACAAGACAGAGAGATATATGTATTCTCAATGAGATATATATTGCAAGATGTCTCAGAGCATAGTGAACAAAAGAAGACCGAGACCTTCAGCCCATAATGTAAGTGCAGCCCATAATGCTTCCCCATATGCCTCAGTGTTAGGGAGATATCAACAATAAGCCCATAAAATCTGATAAATATTTCAAGTAGTTCTCAGAGCATGATGAACAAAAGAGGACCGAGACCTGAAGCCCATAATGTAACTATGAGTAATGCTTCCCCATATGCCTCAGTGTTAGGGAGGTAATAATAAGCTCATAATACCTCATAGATAATACGTACCTATTGCCAGCCCTATTAAACCCTAACCATGTATCAGGCATGTAGTATAAATAATACAGAAAATATCTTACCATAGGCATAAAGGAGAAAGTTGTATAGTTGTGCAGTGAAGGAGCCGTGGCTCACTATAAGCCGCTGGCGTCCTCAAAGCCTCCTTGCATGTGCGGGAGTTTGCCGCACATGTGCACGGCTTGCGCAGTAGTGTACCGCATCCATGCTGTTATAGATGTAGTAAGAGGAGCTACATACATAGCATTTTAAACATGGAAGGGAGAGGCATGGACCGCACATCCTCACACTATACATCGAGCTAATGCTTCTCGGCAAAACTTTACAAAAAGGAACAGGAGGTTCTTAATATACTTTTTGATCAAACAGTATAAGCCCACTTGCCACGTCCCGCCGACCTCTATGCAGTGGGTCCCTACACTAAATGGGGGCAGCACTGCATGGCGGCCACCTCCGCAGCAAAAGAAGAGAAGCATTAGATCAACGTATAGTATCATGTTCGTATCAGGTTCATGCCTCTCCCTTCCATGTTTGTGTACATAGCATTTTAGTTTTTCCTGTTTCAGTTGCATTGTTATCACAACTCAGTATATTTTAGTTCTGATATTTTCTATGGTGTTTTACTTCATAGACATCTTTATATGAATTCAAAAACAGGATAGATGTCTTAAGGGTATGTTCACACAACGTAATTGTAGCTCTCATATACTGTAATTTTCTATTTCTCACCACGTAAGTACCACATATTATGGGCATACATTATGCGCCAAGAAATGCGATCTTAAAATCACCCTCATCTGAATGACGACAGTGATTTTACTAGTAACTTTCCTTTTATTATATTCGTGGGGCATTTTTTGGCGCCAAAGTGTGCCCAGCAAATATGCCATGTGAAAACACTCTTCTCCTCTCCTCTATACAGACTAATGCAGTTCATTGAGTTGAGTTATTTTTGTTGATTGCAATTAAAATCTTACAAAATATATATTTTTATACTGATAGGAATATCCACTTCATTGGTTGGCTTGTAGCTAGCTATGAGTCGACCATGCATGAGAATAAGGAGAGCGGCGCTTGTGGCAAATCTGCCAATTCACTTCTATGGGAATACTGATATAGCCGTGTGAGTGTGCTCGACTACAATATATTTAGAGCTCCCATAGAAATGAATGGGATGATGGTTGTACACGCCACATTTTTCATTCTCATGCATGGTCGGTTCATAGCTAGCTACAAGCTGACCTGTGAAGTGGATATTCCTTCGTGGGACAACCTCTTTAAAGGGGTAGTGCCATCAATGACATTAAAGGGGTTGTCTCAGTACAAGGATTGCTTTTTATGTTAAAGATCTTGCAAAAACAAGTCACTTTGTAATATGTGTCCATTAACAGTGTCCTACCTATTCCTAGATATCCCCTCTTGTATGGACTGCATCAGCTCCTCAGGTCGCTATAGCTACAGACCTGTTCAATCTCTCATGATAGGCTGCCAGCACTGGTTGCTATAGCTACAGACCTGGCTTCTACTGCAGCCTAGTAGAAACCAGTAAACACGCCCCTGAATTCAAAATTAAACCAAGAAAACAGGACTGAAGTGAGATGAATCAATGTAGTGAAACAACCCCTTTAATCACTTAATGACAAGATAGGTGGGACATGTCTGATCGCTGAGAGTTCCATACCTGGGAACTCCATGATCACTACAACAGAGGCCCTAATCCCCCCATCCTTTCTCCTTGCACTTGGCTATCTTCATAGGTTTCATGGACTTTGAACAGAGCACCAATGTGCATGTTTAGCCACTGCTCTGTTCAAAGCCTTGGGACAAGGAGCCTATGAGTGGCGAGAGATATTTTGTTCTAAAGATATATTTGTTCCTATCATTTATTGAGATGTTAGCCTGCCTGCAGAATAAATTCAGATCCAGAAGACAAATACTGTATACAGATTTGAAAAAATCAAGATAACTTAGCAAAAATAAAGAAGCATCAGTGTTGCCAAGAGGAGATGACATAGACACCTTGGGCCAAATGTATGAACGGGGCTGCGGCAGATATCTGGCGTCTTTTCAGCCCGATATCAGGCGCAGCCCCATTCATACATGTTTAAGTCTCCCGCATGCCATTTGCTATGGCATTTTTAAAGTGATATACCTGAGCCAGAAATGTCATCCTAGCACTAGAATGCGCCTGATTTATGACCTGTTCATAAATCAGGCGCATTCTATGCCAAATTTCATGCATGTCGCCCCTTGTGCATGTTCTCCCACGGGTCTTTGATTTTACTCAAAGACACATGCAGTCCATTTGTCTGAACCACCACTCTCTCCATTTCCGATTGAAAATTCAAAAAACTACATTTCAAGTAAAAACTCTATCATAGTTGGAAATCAACTTTCCGTATTGTTCCATATCATCAGTTCTGACCTTGACCCTCTGCAATCCGGTTTCCGCACCCTACACTCCACGGAAACTGCCTTAGTTAAAGTCTCAAATGACCTCCTAACAGCAAAATCTCAGGGTAACTACTCATTGTTGCTTCTCTTGGATCTCTCTGCAGCATTTGACACTGTGGATCACCAACTTCTCCTCAGCATGCTCAGCACCATTGGCCTCCAGGACACCGCTCTCGCTTGGTTCTCGTCCTACCTCTCTAACCGCTCCTTCAGTGTCTCGTTTTCTGGTTCCACCTCCTCTCCTCTTCCTCTTGCTGTTGGGGTTCCTCAGGGATCAGTTCTAGGTCCTCTCCTCTTTTCATTGTACACAGCCCCCATTGGACAAACCATCAGTAGATTTGGTTTCCAGTACCATCTCTATGCGGATGACACCCAATTATACACCTCCTCCCGTGACATCACTCCAGCCTTGCTACAAAACACCAGTGACTGTCTGTCTGCTGTCTCTGACATCATGTCCTCTCTCCATCTGAAACTAAACCTCACTAAGACTGAACTTCTTGTCTTTCCGCCATCTACTAACCAACCCCCCCTGCTATTTCTGTTTCTGTATGTGGTACCACCATTTCTCCTAGGCAGCAGGCCCACTGTCTAGGGGTTTTATTGGATTCTGATCTGACCTTCTCCCCATATATCCAATCCCTTGTCCGCTCCTGTCACCTGCACCTCCAGAATACCTCCAAAATCCGTCCATTTCTCACTGTGGAAACGACTCAAACTCTCATTACTGCTCTTATTCTTTCTCGTCTTGACTACTGCAACTCCTTGCTTATCGGTCTCCCTCTCTGCAAACTCTCCCCTCTCCAATCTGTCCAGAATGCAGCAGCCAGGCTTGTCTTTCTCTCCAGCCGCTATACTGATGCCTCTACCCTGTGTCAGTCACTGCACTGGTTGCCCATCCAGTACAGGATACAGTATAAACTCAGCACTCTCACCCATAAAGCTCTCCACAGCGCTGCTCCTCCCTACATCTCCTCCCTAGTCTCTGTCTACCGCCCTACCCGTGCTCTCCGCTCTGCTGATAATATCAGACTACATTCCTCAATCATCCGAACCTCCCATGCCCGCCTACAAGATTTCACACGTGCGGCACCAATTCTCTGGAATATGCTACCGCAGGCGATCAGGCACATTCACAACCCTCACAGTTTTAAGAGGGCCCTGAAAATACATCTTCTCGGTCTGGCCCACCAAGATCCCTAACTGCTATCACGCACATCTGTCACTCCCTGCACTTGGGCACTCACAGGCACTTATCTGTATATAGATGTACTGTCTGGGTGGCAGGTTCATCCATTTTTCATGTAAACCACCCCCTATTTATGAAACATGGCTGGACCATTGTAAACTTGGCACTTCTTACCGTATGTTTCACCCATACACCCTAATAGATTGTAAGCTCTCACGAGCGGGGCCCTCACACCTTGTGTCTCATTTGTAAGTACTTTTAATGTGTAATGACTGTATGTTTACCCTTGAATTTGTAAAGTGCTGCGGAATATGTTGGCGCTATAGAAATAAAGATTATTATTATTATTATTATTATTATTATTATTATTATTATTATTATTATTATTGTCATTGCAAGAATGTCAAACACAGGAAAACACAACCAAAAATTGCTCATGACGAAATACAGGCTGAGGTAAGTATATACCGACGTTATCCAGTGCTTGACCTTGTGACTTGTATATGGTCATGGCAGAAGCTGGCCTGATAGGAAGTGACCTAGTTTTTATATGTCCCCAAAATGGGGACAAACAGGATTTTATATATAAGATGTGCAGCGTCTAAAATTGCTGTCGATTCCCAATCAACTGAATTGGATTGAGCTATAATATCAAACAGAGCCAAAGTGGTGCTGTTCTGGAAAAAGAACATGTTTTTTTCTGATCTTCAACTCCTTCATGTGAGGAATTTGTCTCACCCATTATTGCAGTGGAGTAGGAGGGGGAATTACTATTCGGACACTAGTTTAAAAATGGATTCGATGGATATCACCCCTGAGGTTCCTTACATGGAAACAGCTGTTTTCTATATTATCCTCAGAAACAAATTGACTCTCCAGACCCCGATCTTCATACTGATTTCAAGGGTTTAGCAGGCAGTGTTGAGATGTAGAAGCAGTAGTTAATGTTTTTATTTAATGCCTAAAGATATTCAACTTCTGTCTTGATGTTTCTTCCACTACACGTTAATCTGGGCGTGGGCAGCACTTGGCTTTATGGTCTTTCCAAGTTATATGAGACATAGATGTGGACAGAGTGAAATGTCAGAGAGCACTAGACACTAATTGAGGTTTAAAGACACCTATCAACTGATGTCATGTCTCAAAGGACACTTAGGGGTTGTGTTGCTCTCAGGTACTTTTCATAATCTTAAATCAGTGGTGCAGATAGAATCAACACACATAGGCTGCTCCTCCAAAAACACCTTACTATACTAATACATTGGTTTGTTGAATATTCAATTTCAACGTCATATGTGTTCATTGGCTTACAACTGCAATAAAATATGGTCGGTCTGGAGAATTTAATTTGAGATGCGGAGGTGGAAACCTCTATACTGCAATAATTTCTCAATTTAGAAGGGAAATTTTGACTGTCCCAGAACGAAAAAACCCCAATAAAACAACAATTTTATTAAATATTAGTTAAAATACAAAATAAACCCTTTTGTTGATAATATTTCAAATTTTTACATACATTTTGATAAATCAGCAAGGGGTGGCACAGTTTAAGAATATAACATTGATTTGCAAATATATACAAAAAGCTTTCTCACAGTACAGATGCTGTAAACAACTCCAGACACCTAGATAAGGTCCTGGAAGCCCATATAAACTATCCCTGCACCAACGCTATATTGTCCCTTATAATAGGTACTTATGGGGTCATCGCCCTGATGAGGGCGTCCCCACTCCAAGAAGGCTGGCCCTACCGGACCCCCTACTATTTCCTAAACATACAGATACTCATCTATTCCTTGCAGACAAGAAATCCCAGCAAGGGTGAAAAAATCTCCCATTTTGACTGCTATAAACTGCTACCTTAAAACATCTGTCAAATGTCTTGATTAATTAGAGACATAAAACTATTTCAATATCACCAGAAAATCTAAGAAAGCACCTGTCTCTACAGATTTAGATGTTGATGTATATGCTGTCTAGATAAAGACAGTTCTTGTGGTTCATACCAATTCTCTATACTGTTAAGCATCTTGGCGTTTTAACAGGTAACAAAAAAATTGATGTCAAATAGGATGGTGCAATAGGATGCAATAGGTTGTCTGTCTTTTAAAATTCTACTGCCATAGACATGGATGAAAAAGCAAATCCATCAGGACAACTTTTCAACAAGACAGATAAATGAGATCTGATTGAAGTTTAACGTAATAGCATATACCTGGGCTAATATACAATATACACCATTCGTGTGTCTAGTGGTCTGGATATGGCAACTCTCCTCGTGCCGGCTTCAGCACACATATAACATTCCGACCAAGGTAAATAGTAAAACTCACGTTTATTGGCAATCTTCATTCAAGTAAAAACTGTCAATCAGACATACTTGTATTCTTTTTCAATGATCTGCAGCAGCAGTAACCACGAACAGTGAAAGATTCAATCCAGCTCAATCTCATGCAACCGCATGTAGTTAGTGAGAGCAGTATGGACAGGGGGCGTCACCCTCCAGCGGAAGCAACGTTTCGGAAGACAAAACTCCTCCTTTCTCAAGCACCATAGAAAGGAGGAGTTTTGTCTTCTGAAACGTCGCTTCCGCTGGAGGGTGACGCCCCCTGTCCATACTGCTCTCACTAACTACATGCGTTGCATGATACTAAGCTGGATTGAATCTTTCACTGTTCATGGTTACTGCTGCTGCAGATCATTGAAAAAGAATACAAGTATGTCTGATCGACAGTTTTTACTTGAATGAAGATTGCCAATAAACGTGAGTTTTATTATTTACCTTGGTCGGAATTTTATATGTTATCTGATTGAAGTTTGTCATACAGAGATAAAAGGTCACTTTTAGCCAGGATGGAAGCCATATTGAAAACCTGGAGATCCGCCGAGGGTAGACTCACCAGATTATATTTTTTATCCATATTATTATTATTATTATTATTATTATTATTATTATTATTTATTTTAAAGCGCCATTGATTCCAGGGCGCTGTACATTCGAGGGGGTTACATACATTACATAAGTCAAACGAGTACAGTGATAAGGGATAATGACAATTGGCACGACAGAGGGAGAGAGGACCCTACCCGCGAGGGCTTACAATCTACAAGAGGGGGAAGAGACAGGAGGTGAGGGGCAGACATGTCTGTGGAGGAAGTAGTGACAAGTTTAGTGAAGGGGCAAGCCTGAAGAAATGGGTTTTCAGGTTGCTTTTGAAGCTGGTGAAAGTGGAGGAGAGTCTGATGTGTTGGGGCAGTGAGTTCCAGAGTGTGGGTGAAGCACGGGAGAAGTCTTGGAGACGGTTGTGTGAGGAGTGATAAGGGGAGAGCAGAGGAGAAGGTCCTGTGAGGAGCGGAGAGTGCATGGGGGGAGATATTTGGAAATTAGGGCAGAGATGCATGGAGGGGAGGGTCGTGGAGAGCCTTGTAGGTCATGGTTAGTAGCTTGAAAATGAATTCGCTGGGCAATGGAAGCCAGTGAAGGGGTTTGGCAGAGGGGAGAGGCAGAGGAGTAGCGAGAGAGGGGGGGATAAGACGGGCAGCAGAGTTAAGGATGGATTGGAGGGGAGCGAGGGTGCTAGCTGGGAGGCCACTGAGAAGGAAGTTGCAGTAGTCTAGGCGGGAGATGACAAGGGCATGGACCAGCATTTTTGTAGTGTCATAGCCGAGGAATGAGCGGATGCGAGAGATGTTTTCAGGTGAGGGTTTGGATGTGTGGTTTGAAAGATAAAGCAGAGTCTAGGATTACCCCAAGACAGCGGACTTGTGGGACCGGTGAAAGTGTAGAGCCGTTGACTGTAATAGAAAGATCAGGGGCAGGGGTAGAGTTGGATGGTGGAAAGATGATGAGTTTGTTTTTCCACATTTAGTTTTAGGAGACGTGATGAGAAGAAGGAGGAAATGGAGACAGACAGTCAGGGATCCGGGAGAGTAGAGAAGTGACATCTGGGCCAGAGATGTAGAGTTGGGTATCATCAGCATACAGGGTGTAATGAAAAGCCATGTGAGGCTATGAGCTGACCGAGGCCAAGGGTGTAGATAGAGAAGAGTAGTGGACCCAGGACTGACCCTTGGGGGACACCAACAGAGAGTGGCCGGGGGGAGGAGGTGGAGCAAGAATGAGAGACGCTGAAAGTCCGATCAGTGAGGTACGAGGAGATCCAGGAAAGAGCCAAGTCCGTGATGCCGAGGGAGGAGAGGATGTGTAGCAGGAGGGAATGGTCGACAGTGTCAAAGGCAGAGGACAGGTCCAAGAGGAGGAGCACAGAGTAGTGGCATATAGGACGACATCTATGAATTCGTATGCACCATTTTTGTAACTTGGCGTCGCCACACAAATTCTAAATAGTTAGAGTGTATAAGACAACAGAATGAATGAAAGTTTTATGTGCCAAACACTTTTGGCGCATAACACTCAACATTGGTGCATAGTGTGTTATGCACCGAAATTTGAATGGTAGTTTCGCATCAAACTTTGGCGCATTCAAATGTGTCGTCAGGGGCACAGTGCACCAAATTTGCCCATACGCCTGTCCATACATCTATAGAACCGGCAATATACAGCAAAAAAATGGTGAGGGCAAGTTTATAGATGTCAGTCATAGTTTTTCAAAAAAAATTTAACAAAAGACAAACTTTTTGAAAAAAAAGAAAATTAAATGGATGTAGGAAGGTGATAGCAAATTGTGATGTTCACAGCTGTTAAAGGAAACAAAGTCCTGGCACTCTTTCACACAGTAATCTTTTTTATACTCCTTTAAAAACATATTTTAACATGCCAACATTTTTTTAAATGTATCATGCATCCTTTTTAAGGTTTTAAGTGTTTTTTTTGCCTTTATTTATTCAGTGTCATTTTATATTATAATTTTTGACCAATTAAAGTCCTATCAAATAGAAAATAGGCTTAAAAAAACCACCATATCCTGAGCGAGCAGGTTTATGAAAAGGGGCCTGCAAACTAAAATGCTGCAAACCAAAAGAGTTTGCAAACAGTGCATTTCATTATTTACTATAGACTTTAAACCATGGTTTTGATGACTGTGCCTGCTTGGGCCTCCGCCTCGAAAGTACAGCAGAAAATGTGCTTTTTTACCATGATTTTCTGTTTGTATTCCATGTCTTCTGTGTTCCAGTCTGAACACTGCCTTGTCAGTGATTGCTGGACTTTGATCACACCCATCTGTGTTCTGCTAGGTTAAGGTCAGGCTGCAAACACCTGAGACTGATGGTGTCTGCAGCCTGCTGTTTTCGTCATTCAGTCTGAGTTCTTTGTGTCTATGTCAGAGGTCAGGCCCACTCACAGCCTGGGCCAGGACTCTGACATCCTATATAAGATCACTTCTGACTTGGAGCTGTGCTGGTGATAGTCCTTGGCTTGAGCTGGTGTGCTTTTTCTATTGTTTGCTTGTATTTTGACCTATTTTCCTGATTTCTGCCTTTTACCTGCCATTTTGATACCTTTTAGCTGTATCTGGCTTGGACCTGGTTTGTCTGACTACTCTGTTATTGTGTTTGTCTTTCTGTCTGTTTTGTGTTACACTTATTTACGCTAGGGACCACCTTGTAGTTGTCGCCGACCGCCCAGGGTCGGGCAGGAAAGTAGGCAGGGACAGATTTGGGGGACCGTTCATCTGTCCCAGTCTGTTCATCTGTTCTGGGGGTCCCTAACAGTGGTTCATTCTTTTTAACCTTTTTTTTTAGGATAGTAATGGCCTTATAAAGTAAAAAACCCTATATTAACTTCTCTGCTCACCTTGTATCCATCACTGCCACCAAGTCCCTCTCCCCCACAGCTCTGGCTGTACGGGATATCAGTGTGCAGTTGCTGATGGGCAGTGATGGTCATGTACACTATTAGGAACTCGCACTTCCAAACAGTGATATCAAGCAATGGCACATGGCTACACCAGCGCCTTTAAAGTAACATCTGGCTGTGAAACTATGGAAGATTTACTGTTAAAATACCATCAAAAACTATGTAGAGCAATTATTTTTTCAAGAATTTGTATTATGAAATCAGCTCAATTCTTTTCAAAGTTATAGGACAAGGGACCGATGAAAATAGCATAAAATGGGTTGTCTAAGATGACAAATTTTAAGTTCTTGAAGAGAACTACATTACTGTAAAAAAAAATAATTGCTTTCCCCATTGACAAAACAACAACAATACAAAATCTGTAGAACTTTTTCTTAGAACTCTGCATTATGCTGTTTGCTTTCACCACTTCTTGAAGTAAATGACTAAATTGGCAGCTGGGAGATACCGTTTATCCTGTCCAGTCAGCACTTTCAGTGTCAGACTATGCAGACACTCATGATATCGACAATGTCAATGGTAATACTTAAATTCTAGTGTATTCATACAAATCCATACAGTTCCAGGTGAAATAACCAAGGACTGGCACAAGGCACAGGTCTAAAAAAAAAAAAAAAGATATATTGTTATTTTATTAAGGAATGCAAATACTGAAAGAGTAATAACTATAGTTTACTACTAAAGGGTCACTTCTTAGGCTATGGCCATACGGCAGTGACAAAATAATGGTCGGATTCTGACTCAGAATCCACCTATTATTTTCTCATCTATTCAATGGTTTTGGGGTTCTGTCTGTGGTTTGCGGATTCGCCCATCCCCCTTAACAATAGAATAGTACAGTTTCCATCTGAAAACCAGGCAAAAGATTGTGCATGTTCCAAGTTTTTCAGAATGCCAGTGGGCGGCTTTTCTATTAAAGTCAATGGGAATGGTTGACAGTCGGTTTTCAGATGGTTTTCACATCTGAAAACTGTCTGAAGAAACAACTGAAAACCAGTGCCGTGTGGACATACCCTTAGTGGATTGGCCAGGTGGCTACCACAGGAATGCAATAATGACTCACACAGTTTGGTGAAACAAAATGGCTCTGAGAGAAAACCCCCACAACATGTTTATTAAAGAGAACCTGTCACATAGATTATGCCCCCCTTGCTGAGGACAGCACAAGCTAGTGACAGACCTGCTGTTTCCACCGCTGTGTCCCTTATTCTGTAAGATGCTGTAGTTTTCTTGTATATAATGCTCAAATCTGCAGTTTTCAGCCAGAAGAGTCATTCGAAGTGTCAGTTTTTTTCAAACCCCGCCCAACTGAGACTAGCCCCGCCCACCTCAACTGATAGACCTATTACTTTGAATAGGTAGAAACATGTGAATAACTGTCAGTGGGTGGGGCTAGCCTTTGGTGGGTGGGGCTAACACCTGCTCATGAATAAGATTTGAGGGGTAAATCCACTAAAACTGCTGCATCTTACAGAATAAGGGGCACTGTGTTGGGAACAATATGTCTGACACTTGCTTGTGCTGCCCTCAGCAAGGGGGGCATAACCTATATGACAGGTTCCCTTTAAATACTGAGGGTGTTACATGAAATCACACGATTTATTAACAAAATTACATTAACCTATAATAGGCACAAAAAGTTACCTCGTAAGAGGTGGGATTACTCTTAATATATAAAAATGTATAACTTCTTTCTGGAAAGAAATCAAATATTTTATTAAAATAAGGAGGAATTCATAAATCTCTTCACACGTCATAACATTAGCCACATCTCGTAAGTAAACTCAGGTGGCCGGTTATTAGAAAACTTAATTACCTATTGTATGAAAGAAAACTCTTATCACCAACTTCAAGGTAAGAACAGAAGCTTCAAAATTAAAATAATGAAGATAAGAAATACATGAATTTAAAGATAGTGCTAAAGTACTGGAATTAAACAACATACATAATGGATTCAGTTTAGGCCTAGTATAAATGAGTATATACTTTAACATTCAAGCAAATAACTTAGGAGAGCTGATACCTGTAGATCTTCTTTAAAACACTGAAATGCACAAAGTCATGTAGTATAAATTCTCCAACATTCCTGAAAATTTGATTCCATTTATCTCAAACCATACATCCTATATCTATTAACATGCTCTCAGAAGCATGTCCAGATGTGACTTGTTGAGTGGAACTTCCTATAATGAAGATTCTAAAGAAGAAAGTATGACAACAGTGGCATGAACCTTTAAGTCATGTAGTAGCTGTTGGCAATATTTTGTCTTAGACCACTCTTACCATCTCTCCAGATTCTTCTGGGAGTCTCCCGGAAAACGAGTCATAAATCCTGAGACTGTTTTGGAGGACAGGATAAAATCTCCTAGATGACACTTATAAAAGGTTGGCAAGTATCTATTAGACTGTTATATAAATGAATATAGCCGAGCTCCTTGTAGTGTGTAAATGAATATATATAAAAAGGATATCAATACGAATTAAAAGAATGTTGGTAAAATGTGTTGGCAGGTGTTTGGGCATTGAGGATCAGTAAAACCCCGGAGAAGACGCTCCAGGGTAAGATGAAACCTGGCTTACTGATTTTTCTGCTGCTCTTGGAGGTCGCCTATGTGTTTGGACAAGGTAGGTATTCATTTTTAAAGTTGTCGTCTCAATCTCCTCACATACATTTGAGGAGAATTACTTGCACTGTTTACAGATGTCTTGAATAAATCAAGAATAAGAACATACATTCTAGATTTATCTACTGCCATCAGGGAAATATTCCCATGAACATAAAGGTTTTTTTTCCCCTCTTGCAGCTGCCTGCAACATGTCAAAGTGATGTTTTTTCACACCTGTGTTGGCTCAATATATGTATATTTTGACTACATTAATATATACATGTGGCAATTCCCAATTCAGGAAACAATTGAGATTGAGACTTGTAAAATGATTATTTATTGATAATATTCATGGTAACATGTATCAGATTGTTTCTAAACCTGACTGGACATTTTTTGTAAGAATAAATATATCCCACCATTTGTGTCTACAGCAGCGATGTATGCTCATGTGTCTTCATGGTTCCAGATTACACATTCAGTAAGGCAGTAAATTAGCTTCCCTCTAAGAGGAAGAAAACAATCTCATACTAGCCATACCAGTTCCTTCCCCATAAGGATGATAGTTGCTAATCAGAATACATTGGGTTTGTTTCCAGCCTGTATCTGTACAGATGTAGTTGAAGACAGAACATCTAAGACACTTTTAATAAAAGCTTTTTACTTCATTATCAATTTTAAAAGCAATGGTTGTAAGTGGGACATTCCCCATTTAACACTGTATATTTTAGTTATAAGTTATATATGCTAAAATTTAGGTATCTGCATACATAGTGGTTTGTACAGCAGAATACATGTACTTTAACTGTTAAAAGCTGTGCAGCTGAAACCCACATTGCAAAACTGCATGTATGGAATTTGATGCAGATTCTGCGTTTAATTCCACATTGAAATCCTAAATTTATCCAACTGCCATTTAACTTAATGGACAGTCCACATTGTAAGTCACACTGAACTACACCAGTGGTTTAAAATCTGTGGTGCAGAAAAAAAGGAATGCACATGTCCATTCTTTTGAGTGGATCCTCATTGGATTCCACTGTGGAAGAAGTGAAGCAGGTGACCCCCATTGTGTCTTATCAAAGACAATTACATATATATGCCTTAGCAAAGTAAAATTCCTCGTATTTCAACCAAGGATTACACATCAGATTTTTCCAGTAGGAAAAGTCCAACATGTGAGCACATAGCACAAACTGCTATGTTTACGGGCAGTCAAAGGGTATTGTTGCACTATTGTTGCACCATTGTTGCACTATTCTGCAAAAATCAAATAATAATGATGAGCCAGTAATTTAGACGTTGTAGCCTATTTACATTTATAGTCTTCATGCTCTATAAAGTGATAACAAAGCTAGAGCTACTGCTTGTTATCTGAGGCTAAAACCCATCAGATCTGGATTCTTTTCCACGATTTTGCTGCAGACACATCGGGCTACATGAAGTATAATGACCACATTCACCAATATTACTGGCGATGTTGCAACGGGACCTTGCAGTTTTCATGTTGCATGACCAAAATCACAACGAAGCCTGAGCCTAAGGAATAGAAAACCAGGGGGAGATATACCATTAGTTCAACCTATAAAGCTAGACAGTGGCCTGTGGCTAAAGGAGTCTACTACCATTAGGTTGCATGTACGGAACTTAGCTAATTTGATACTTAGCTGCCATTTGCTGATGGATTGTCAGAGATACATGAGGAGGTGCTCTATAAGGAGATACTGGGTAAAGGCCCATATACCGTTCGTGCATGGGTGCCCTATGCTGTGTCCACCCTTGGATACAAATAAATATATATAATATGAGATAATATATTAAATGACAATAAAACCAAGTATTTTTATTATTGGATATCCTTTTAGATGCGTCAGACAGAAGACTATAAATCCTAAAGGGATACTTCACCAAAGATTTACTGTATTTTGTTAGTATAGGCTATCTTAGTCTAATCATTAACACAAAGTAGCCAATGGGCAATGGTGTGGCTTATGAAAAGTCAAGTGGAGTCTACAGGAGCACAACGCTTCTCTAGCCATGTAGCCACTTAATTCCAGAGATCGGGTCACAACCGTTGGCTTTCCACTTTAATGGGGTACTCTGCTTGGACAATCCCTACTTGATAGACTAGTTCTTTGATAATAAATTGATCCCTCTCTCTCAGCTGTGACACCTCACAATGATCAGTAATTTGTTAACAAATCTGGCAGTACGGGGGAATGTACGAAAACTGTCTAGCTCTAAGACTTCCTATGTTGCCCATAACAACCAGTCAGAGCCCCCCTTTCAATTCATTTATCGCTCTGAGAAAAATAAAAGTGGAACTCTTATTGGTTGCTATGTGCAACATAGGAAGTCTTAGACCTAGACAGTTTTCATACATGTGGCCCTAAGTGTTTAATTTCCCTGCAGTGCTACTACAGGGTAAATTGAGTATTACACAGTGACCATTTAAATCAATGGGCTGTCTGAGTAATGCAGGGCAGGACAGGTCCTCCACAATTAATTACTCTCCATTCTAGCCAAAAGAGGTAGATCTTAAACAAGGGACCCTATGATGGAATATATACAGTTTAGTACCAAATTGTGAATGAGAATAATACAGACAAGGACTTTGCTTAAATGTCTTATAGAATGACAGGAGAGGAGGAGTCCACATGCTTGATTATTTAGAGCGTAGTATACACTTCCTGAATTAGCCATATGTACTACAGAGCAGCTGTTCCTAACACTGCACCCATCCCTGGAATTCACCACTGAGTAATTATCCTTAAAGCCCTGTTCCCTTTAGGTCTAACTATAGAATACTTGAGATCAGGTGGCCCCTGCTTTATTTTTGGGATCTTGACGTTCATTGGATGTCAAATAATAGAACGAAGAATTGTCTTCTTCAGACACATGACAATGTTGTGTGGGTCATCCTTAAATAACCTACTGGTCAACAGTACAAAGACCCTCCAAGTAGTGATTTATATTGTATACCACCCAGTACAAAGATATCTAGATTTATGATGATTTTTATGGCTTCCAAGGTTGTAGTCCTATCATCTTTAAAGTGGAACTACCTGTAGAAATATGCAAAACATCCCCTAAAGACCTTGATTATATATTATAGCTCCAAAGCCTCAGGGTGTACTACTGAAAGATGTCATGTAAAGTGTAAGGTGGTCATGTAGATTTCGGGCAAAATGCACCAATAGTGTCTTAGTCAATGTCTTATGTCTTAGTCGATGTCTTATTTTATTTTGCGCAGGTTTCTGCCGTGCATTTTGTGATTGAATGTATTAAATATCAGACAAAATTTGTTACACCTTATTTTTATTGGAGTAAGTGTGGTGCTCTTGGTTCAGTCTTGTCACTTACATGTCATGCTAGTGTTTGCCACATTTTAAAAAGTAGTATTTCATTAAATAGCAAAAAAGTAACTTTACCCAATTAACTATACCCATTTGGCTCAAATGAAGAACATGCAGCACAAACCATGTATACTCACAGCTTAGACACATTCTTTTCAGTACAGCTGAGCTTCTCTGTCAGGTTCAATGCACAGACAGGTGAGGTTCTGTTTTTAGAAGTCTTGGTTATGCTCTTCCAACCAATGCCAAACATTTCTAGCCATGGGACATGTTATATTATTTGCTGCAAGATCCCATCCAACCCAAAAAAGACAATCAGCAATTATTGGTGTACATCATCTGCAAGGATGGATTCATACCCAAATTAGTTGACAGTGCTTTCCACATGGATGACTGTTCTTCCAGCAATGGTTGCAGAGTGTTTGTTCTCCGATTTTTTTTTTTTATGCCTGAGATGACAACATTCGATACTGCCATGAAAATTGAAGCCTTTTCTGATAATTCAACTTCATTAGCAGAGGTGCAGTGACCTTCCATCTGCTTTGGAGCCCAATGCCAGTAAGGTTCACTGAACTGTTGTATTAGACACACATTTGTTAGCCCCCGATTTATTTTGGCAATTAGTTGCTTCATTGTAGCATGTAAGTCCGCACTTGTACACCTTCCTAGTCAGTGTTAACCTTCCACATCAATGGCATGTTGT
Organism: Phyllomedusa bahiana; assembly: GCA_025379985.1. Classification (NCBI taxonomy): domain Eukaryota; kingdom Metazoa; phylum Chordata; class Amphibia; order Anura; family Hylidae; genus Phyllomedusa; species Phyllomedusa bahiana. The sequence continues at coordinate 56,065 of JAODAL010013423.1, read as the reverse complement.
TTATTCACAGTGGTGATATTTCTCCGCTATAAAACACTTTCATCAAAGTTGTACATGAACAGTTCTCAGACTGCAGTTTCAGGTATGTTGCCACCCTGGGCCCGAAAGCCAATAATCATAATAATAATAACAACATAATAATAACTTTGAAAAATTGTCCTCTTTACATATGACAGCAACGAGGGATATGTGTGCAGGTAGTCTGTCGTAGATGTATGAGTGTGTGGTATGTATATATGCATATACACAGTTGGAACCAGAAGTTTACATACACTATATAAAAAGTCATTTGCATGTTTTCTCACTATCTGACATGAAATCAGAATAAACCATTTTAGGTCAATTAGGATTACCAAAATTATTTATATTTGCCAAATGCCAGAATAATGACAAAGAGAATTTTTTAAGGTATTTTTATTACTTTCTGCAAAGTCAAAAGTTTACATACACTAGAATTACTATGCATTTAAAAAATTTGGGACAGCCCATATGATGATGTCATGACTTTGGATGCTTCTGATAGGTTTACTGGCAACATCTGAGTTAATTAGAGACATACTTGTGGATGTTTTTTAAATCACACCAGAAACACACTGGTTCTGTGTGTAACATCATGGGAAAGTCTAAAGAAATCAGCCAATATATCAGAAAGAGAACTGTGAACTTGCACAAGTCTGGATCATCCTTGGGTGCAATTTCCAGATACCTGAAGGAGTCTCAATCATCTGTAAAAACAATTATACAAACAAGATGGTAATGTCCAGCCATCATACTGCTCAGGAAGGACACGGGATCTGTGTCTCGGAAATGAACGTGCTTTGGTCTGACATGTGCAGATCAACCCAAGAACAAAAGCAAAAGATCATGTGAAGATACTGGTGGAAGGTTGTAAGATTGTGTCATTTTCCACAGTGAGTACAGTATTAACATGGGCTGAAAGGCCACTTTTCCAGGAAGAAGCCATTACTCCAAAAGAAACATATAAAAGCTGGATTAATGTTTGCAAATGCACACAGGAACAAACACCTACATTTTTGGAGACATGTCCTGTGGTCTGACGAAACTAAAATTTAACTGTTTAACATAATGACTATCATTACATTTGGAGGAAAAAGGGAGAAGCTTTGAAGCCTAAGAACACTATCCCAACTGTGAAACACGGGGGGTGGCAGCATTATGTTGTGGGGTTGTTTTGCTGCAGGAGGGACTTGTGCACCACAAAATAGATGGCATCATGAGCAAAGAAGATTATGGGCCACATGTATGAAAACTGTTTAGGTCTAAAACTCACTTTTTTGCCCATAGGTTACTATGGGCAAAAAAGTGAGTTTTAGACCTAACCAATTTTCATATATGTGTCCCAATATGTCAATACTTAAGCAACATCTAAAGACATCAGCCAGGAAGTTAAAGCTTGGAAGGAAATGGGTCTTCCAAATGAACAATGACCTGAAGCATACTGCCAAACTTGTTACAAAGTGGCTTAAGGATAACCAAGTCAATGTTTTGGAGTGGCCATCACAAAGCCCTGATCACAATCCTGTTGAAAATTTATGGGCAAAGATTAAAAGGCAGGTGTGAGCAAGGCGAGCTACAAACATGGCTCAGTTACACCACTTCTTCCAGAAGGAATGGGCCAAAATTCCTACCACCTAATGTGCGAAGCTTGTGGAAGGATATCCAAAATGTTTGACCCAAGTCATACAGTTTAAGGAAAATGCTACCAAATACTATTTAAATGTATGTAAACTTTTGACTTTGCAAAAAATTATAAAAATGCCTTAAAAAAGTCTCTCTTGTCATTATTCTGGCATTTGGCAAGTATAAGTAATATTGGTAATCCTAACTGACCTAGAATGGGTAAGGTTTATTCTGATTTCATGTCAGATAGTGAGAAAAGCATGTCTTTTTACATAGTGTATGTAAACTTCTGGTTTCAACTATAAATATATATATACATAAATATATGTGTGTGTGTGTGTGTGTGTGTGTGTGTGTGTGTGTGTGTGTGTGTTTCTGTGTGCTATATATATGTATACCACCGTTCAAAAGTTTGGGGTCACTTAGAAATTTCCTTATTTTTCAAAGAAAAGCATAGTTTTTTCAATGAAGCTAACATTAAATGAATCAGAAATACACTCTATACATTGTTAATGAGGTAAATGACTATTCTAGCTGCAAACGTCTGGTTGTTAATGCAATATCTACATAGGTGTATAGAGGCCCATTTCCAACAACCATCACTCCAGTGTTCTAATGATACATTGTGTTTGCTAACTGTGTAAGAAAGCTATTGGATATTTTGAACACCCTTGAAATCTCTTGCGCAAGTATGTTAGCACAGCCGAAAACTGTTTTGCTGTTTAGAGAAGCTATAAAACTGACCTTCCTTTGAGCTAGTTGAGAATCTGGAGTATTACATTTGTTGATTCGATTAAACTCGCAAAATGGCCAGAAAAAGAGAACTTTCATGTGAAACTCGACATTCTATTCTTGTGCTAAGAGATGAAGTCTATTCCATGCGAGAAATAGCCAAGAAACTGAAGATTTCCTACAATGGTGTGTACTACTCCCTTCAGAGGAGAGCACAAACAGGCTCTAACCAGAGTAGAAAGAGAAGTGGGAGGCCCCGCTGCACAATTGAGCAACAAGACAAGTATATTAGAGTCTCTAGTTCGAGAAATCGACGCCTCACAGGTCTTCAACTGGCAGATTCATTAAATAGTACCCGCAAAACGCCAGTGTCAATGTCTACAGTGAAGAGGCGACTCCGGGATGCTGGCCTTCTGTCCCGGATGTCCCTGCGACCCTCGTCCCGGGTCGCAGGCGCATCCGTGCCCGGACTCGGAGGGGCGCCCCGTCCCGCACCTCTGGTCCGGGGTCCGCTCATCCCGCTGCCCGGGTCCCCAGTAACTTACCCGGCCTCGCTCCTGCTCGGTCTCTCGGCGTGCGCGGCGCCGCCCCTTAGGGAGCGCGCGCGCCGGCAGTCTGAGATTTAAAGGGACAGTGCGCCGGTAATTGGCCATTGCCGGGCACTGCTCCTATTTTAGCCCAGCCTCTTCCCAGTGGCCTTTGCGGATCTTTAGTGCACCATGCCTATTGGGAAGCGTTCCAGAAAGCCTTGTCTTGCCTACCGTGTACCAGACCCTTTTGCTACGTTTACCGACCACGATCCTTGCCGCCTGCCCTGACCTTCTGCCTGTCTACGTTCACGAATCACAGCCGCCTGCCCTGACCTTCTTGCCTGTCCCCGACTACGAGCCTGCCTGCCGTTCCTGTACCTCGTACCCTTGGCCGCCACCGCAGGCAAGCCCCGCCAGTGGTAGTGACCTGGTGGACTCCCGCCGCAGCAAGTCCATCCCGCTTTGCGGCGGGCTCTGGTGAATACCGGGACCCACTTAGACTCCACTCCCTGGTGTGGGGCTTACGCCATCCCCCTGGGGTTTGGTTTCCAGGGCCCCCTAAAAGGGGTTCGTAACAGAAAGGGATCCGGCCAGGGATCCCCCCAAGGGGGTTCCTTTTTCCCGACGTCCCCAAATCCCACCACCGTCGTGGTAAAAACAATCAAAAAACGATCACCCCAGCACGCCAGAAGCCTGGGAGCAGTCTCCCCCCATGATGCAGCGTCTTCGCCCCCCAGAAGCAGCATTTTGGGGAAGGGCGGGTGGTTCCCCCTGGGGTCGTACAGTTGGTCAAACTCCGCTTTGGCCCATGGACAAAAGTTCGACGGGGCCCCAAAGGCTGCGGGGGGCCTTTTCACCCACCCAGTGCCCCCTTTTCATGGGGGAATTTTGGTGGTCATTTTCCCCTTGGGGAAAGATCCGGGTTTGGCCTTCGTGGCCCGGGTTCCCCCCTTTCGGGTAAACCCCCTGGGGTTTTTGGGCAACCCCTTTTTGGGGCCCGGGAGGCGTTTCGGTCACCGCTGACCTGGTAAACATTTCACAGGAATTTTCCTTTAGTGTCTTTGAAGAGCCTGGCCGCCCCTTGGGGGGGGGGGGGTCGGGGGGGGGGGGGGGGCCGGGGGGGGGAAGGGGGGGGGGCGGGGGGGACCCGGGGGGGGTTGGGGACCGGGGGGGGGGGGGGGGGGGGGGGGCCCCAAAACAAGGGAACGCCCCCTTTGGGGGGAAAACCAGTGCAGTTCCGCCAACTTGCATCGGAGAGGTTTGGAAGGGATTCAAGGCTTTGTGCCCCAACTTTCGGAAAGGGGTTTTCCCCCGCCAAAAATAAAGGTTTTGCCCTCGCCCCCCGGGGAAACCCTTACGTTTCTTTAAGCAAAGTCACCCCATTTGGTAACCGGATTGATTTTCCGCTTCGCGAGAAAATTTGAGGGAGCCCCGGGCCAAGAGGCAAAAACCCCAGTCCTTTCCCACGCCCCCTGCCCCGCCCTTGCTCCGGTGTTTCTTGGGGTCCAAAAGGCCTCCTTCCCCAGCCGGGCCCTTTGGAAAGAGGCCTTTAACCTTTTGGATAGACCCCAAACCTGACTCCGCGGAACTTGCCCAAATAGGGCCCCGAAAGGGAAAAAAACCCAAAATGCCCTCTCCCTGTGGCCCCCCTTGAACACCCCCTCGGGTTGCTTTACTCCGTCGGGGGGCCCGGGGGAGACGGGCACCTAGGTACGTGGGAGAGGCTTACCTAGGGGGTCCCAAGTCCCCTCCTCGTTGAACATCCGCCCTTTGGTAAGCACGGAACCCGGGGGCCCCAAATTTAAAAGGCCCTTCAGCCTTCCGGGGACTCCGGTTCGGCTGGGGAAACTTTTTGGGACGGCTGCCGTGGGGGACTAAAACCATCTTCCGTGGTTCCCGGGAGAGACCCTACCCATTCCTCCGTCAGTGGGGGGATCCCAGCGATTTGGTCCTTTTCCCTTTGGGGGAAACCCACTGTTCCTTAAAATTGGGGGCCATTGCATAAAGAGAAAACCTGCCCATTCTATGTGTTCCCCGGGGTTCTTCCTCCCCTTTTTCCTTTTGGGGCTTCCGGGGTGCGAACATGCCCGGTGCTTGCCTGGCAAAACGGGCGAAGTTTTGGAGGGGGGCCCAGAGGGTGGGTCTCGTTTTTGGGTGGAAAACATGGGCCCGGTGTTTTTACCGTTTTTCCCCCGGAAACCGTCTAAAGCTCTAGCGGGTTCCCCGCGTATTATCGTGATTTTTCTAAAGGTTTTCCCGGGAAAGCAAGCAGAGCCCTTTTGCCCTATCGTCCATATGATTGAAACGATTGATCTTTGCCCGGGGTTTCCCCCAAAGCCCCTCCTGGGGGCAGATTTCTACACTTTTTACTTTCCCTGAGACTCAACCCATGTCTAAAATCCCTTTCCGGGGAAAATCTACAAAAAAGGATTTTTTGGGAAAGCCCTCCTCCCCGGCGGGAGCAGGATTCTTCTTTGTGGAAAAGAAGGAAAAAAGCCCCCTTTCCAAACCCTCCCATAAAAACTACCGGGGCCCCTGAAAAAGATCCCGGTAAAGAACCCGGTTTTCCCTTTTAAACCTTTGGGATCACGGAAATTTATTCGACCGTTCTACAGGGGGCCGGGTCTTTTCCCAAAGCTGGATCTGGGGGGCCCATAAAAATTTGGCCCGGGATCCGCAAGGGCGTTTGAGGAAGAGGCCCTTTCACACCGAGCGGCCACTTCGAGTCCCGGGTTTATCCCCTTTCGGACTCTGTAATGCGCCTCCCGTCTTCCCGGATTTCTTTAAATAAATGTTTTCGGGGGATCTTTTTCCTATCCCTGTGTCGGGGGTCTACTGGACGCATCCCTGATTTACTTCCCTGATCTTGGACTCACCGCCTTAAAGTCCCCCAAGTGTTACAGCCCTACGTGAAAATCACTTGTATGTAAAAATTGGGGGAAGGCCTTTTCCCAAAAAAAAGGGTCACCCTTTCCGTTCCTGGGTTATATTATCTGGGGCCCCAAAGGGTACGGGGGAAACCCACCCAAGGTTGTCGGTATTGCTTTGGCCCCCCCCCAGTGGGCCTGGGGCCTTTAAAAGGGTTTTCCTGGGCTTCTAAAAAAACCCTTCTACCCCCAGTTTATTCGTTTTTCCCTCAAAAGGGGTGGCTCCCTTTGTGGCCCTTATGGGGAAGAACCCCCAATCCCGGAGCTGGCCCTTCCGAGGCCGAGGAAGCTTTTCCCAAGCAAAAAAGGGGGGGGGCCTTTGCCTCTGGGGTCCTTTTCCTGTCGGGGGCCGGCCCCAGCGAAACCCCTTTCCCCTCGCTTGATTTTAGATGCCTCTGGGGTTTGGCGCTGGAGCAGTCCTAAACGAAAAAAAGGTCCCACAGGAAAAAACCAGTCATTTTGTGGCTTTTTTTTCTAAGACTTTCTAAAAGGGGAAAAGGAATTACACCATTGGAAAATCGGGAATTATTAGCCATAAAAACTGGCCCTGGAAGAATGGCGATATTTGCCCGGAAGGGGGCCCCGGGACCCCAAACCCGTTCTTTTGGATCATAAAAAATCCAGTACCCCAGACTGCCCCGGACTTAAACCCCCGTCAGGTAGGTGGTCGGGTTTTCTTCTCCCCCCTTTAATTTTTAAAATTCATTTCCGCCCTGCCGAGAAAAATTGGGGAAAGGGAGTGCCCTCCCCCGGTTTTTTTCCTCCGACGTGGTGGGGAGAAGCGATCCAGAGCACATTTAAATTTCCTTTCCCGGGAAAGCCTTATTTTCCGGGAGCCCTGTCGGGCCTTTCCGGGCTTCCCACCGGGGAAGAAATATGTCGCCCCGCGGTTCCCTAGGCGTAACTGAAGGGGGGGTCAAATGCTTTGCTTTTGGCCCCGGGGAAATCCCCGGGGCCCCCAAAACGTTTCTCCCCGATTTTCCCCGGTTTTCTATTGGTGGCAGGACCTGCCTTTAAAGGCGTGAAAGGGTTGTCCGGCGGGGTAATCCTGTGCTCGCAACAAAGGGTCCTGCCACAAGCCCGGAGGGCTCCCTTTAAACCCCCTGCCCCCCCTACGCAACCCCTGGTCTCACGTTGCGATGGAATTCATAACCGACCTTTCCCCCCGGGGTTCCCGGGAATTTTCCGTTGTGTGGGTGGTGGTAGGGCCGGTTTTTTTAAAATGGAAAAATTTTGCCCTTGACAGGTCTGCCTTCGGCCCCCAGCCTGGGCCCCGGTATTTTTTCTCCAAATTTTTCGTCTGCCGGTCTCCCTCTCCCTTTATCTCTGAAACGGGGGGTGCCCGGGTTTTTTTCTAAAATTTGGGGGCCCTTTGCGCTAAATCCGGTGAAGTTGACTTTTCCCCGGTTACCACCTCCCCGAGAATGGCCCGGTGGAGAGAGTGAAACAAGTTCTTTGGGGGTTTTTACCCCGCGCCCCTTTGTGGGGCACGGCAAAATGGGGCTGGGCCCAAATTTCTTCCTTGGGCGGAATTTTTTGTTTTTAATTTTCCCAAAGGGGCAGAGTCCCCCGGGCGCCCTTTTCCCCTTTCGTGGTGTACGGCTTACATCCCCGCCCCCCCTCTCCCCCTAGCAAAACTCTCAACCCAGGGCCCCGCTTTCTACACTTTCCCTTTTGGTTTTTGGAACATAGGGGCCGGGGGGTTTCCCCCCCCCCCCCCCCCCTTGCCCCCCCAATCCCTGCTCCCTGGTCTGAAGCCCTTGAAGGCGGGAGGGCAGATAAAAGAAAAAAGGGCCCTCCTCCCTTTTCTTTCCCCCGGGTTTATAAGGGGGGCGTCAGCCCGATTTTTTCCACCCTAAAAATCCCTCCCCAAAATGGGGACCCCGCTTTTGTAAGGGCCCTTCGGGTCCTTAAAAAGATAAACCCGGTGGCCTTTTAAACTGGCCCCCCTCCTACCCTGCGTTTTTCCCCAACTCCCTTTTATGTTCGTTCTAAAAACCCCTGGTCCTTTAAACGTTTTTTTTTCAGAAGGCAGGGCCCTTTTTCCGTCTGTGGTGATGCCGCTAATTTTCTTTTTTTTGGGTTAAAGAAATCCGGGGTTTTAGGGGACTAAGGGGAAAAAGTTATTTTTAGTTTACTGGAAGGGGTTCGGGCCCCGAGGAAAGATCGTGGGGGCCGGGGGGAACATCCCGGACCGCAGAAATTTTTCAGAAAATTTTTCCACTTAAAAAGGAAAGGGGGGACCCACGGGGGGGTGGGGACTGGGCACCCCCCTGCCCCCTGCGGCCCTGTTTCCCGGGTCGCCCGGGCATCCGGGGCCCCCCAATCCGAGCGGGCCCCGTCCCCACCTCGGGTCCCGGGTCCGGTTTAAACCCGCTGCCCGGGTAACCCGGGAAACTTTTCCCGGCCTCGCTCCGCCCCCGTCCGTCTCCCCAAGTTTTCCCCCCCCCCTGCGCGGGGGCCGCCCCTTAGGGGGGGCGCCGGCCCGTTAGGGATTTAAAGGGACAGTGCGCCGGTTTAAATTTGGGATTGCCCGGGGAACTGCTCCTATTTTCCCAGCCTCTTCCCAAATGGCCCTTTTCCGGTTTTTTGTGCACTTTTCCCATTGGGGAAAAACGTTCAGGGAAAACCTTTGTCTTGGGCCCAAAGTGTACCAGACCCCTTTTTCTTCGTTTTCCGCCACGATCCCTTTCCCCCCTGCCCTGACCCCTTTTGCCCGTCAAAGTTCACCCAATTTAAGCCGCTGCCCTGACCTTCTTGCCTGTCCCCCACTACGAGCCTGGCCCGCCTTTTCCCGTACCCCGTTTCCCTTGGCCCCCAAGGCAGGGGAAGCCCCCCCAGTGGTAGTGGGCCCGGGGGACTCCCGCCCCAGCAAGTCCATCCCGCTTTGCGGCGGGGGTTTGGTTTGGGTTTCGGGACCCACCTTGACTCCTCCCCTGGGGTGGGCTTACGCCATCGGGTGCGGGGGTCCCGGCCCGGGTTTCCCCCCCCAAAACCGTAAACCCTTTTCAGGACAAAAAAAGGGAAAGAAAAAGCCCCTATCGGGGCTGGCTAAAAAAGGAAAAGTTAATAGGGGTAAATAACAACGGGCATTGGACAGAGGGAAGATTAGGAAAAAAAATGTTATGGAAGGGCGGAACCCAAGTTTTGGGGGTTGGATACACGAAGAACATTTGTGAGAAAGCAGCAAAAAATGAAAAGATGCTTTGGAAAAAGTTGCCTGACGCCCTTGTCCAAAACTTTGGGGGAGGAAGGTGAAAGGGCGGGGTTTGCTTTGGTGCTTGTAAAGTGGGAGATTTGTACAAGGTAAAAGGGATTTTGAATAAGGAAGGCTATCATTCCATTTTGCAACGCCATGCCATACCATACCCTGTGGACAGCGCTTGATTGGAGCCAGTTTCATCCTGCAACAGGACAATGACCCTAAGCCACCTCCAAATTATGCAAGAACTATTTAGGGAAGAAGCAGGCAGCTGGTATTCTATCTGTAATGGAGTGGCCAGCGCAGTCACCAAATCTCAACCCCATTGAGCTGTTGTGTGAGCAGCTTGACCATATAGTACGCAAAAAGTCACCCATCAAGCCAATCCAACTGTGTGGGAGGGGCTTCTGGAAGCATGGGGTGAAATTTCTCCAGATTAACTCAGCAAATTAACAGCTAGAATGCCAAAGGTCTGCAATGCTGGAATTGCTGCAAAGGGAGCATTCTTTGACAAAAACAAAGTTTGAAGTAGAAAATTATTATTTGAAATAAAAATCATTATTTTTAACTTTGTCAATGTCTGGACAAGATTTTTATTATTCATTTTGCAACTCATTTGATAAATAAAAGTAGGAGTTTTCAGGGAAAACACAAAATTGTCTGGGTGACCCCAAACTTTTTAACAGTAGTGTGTAATCTGTGAGACGGCAGATGTTCTCCTGAGAGATCTTCTTCCAGACCTGGACTAAAGCATCAGTCAACTCCTGGACAGTCTGTAGTACAACATGGTGTTGGTGGATGGAATGAGACATAATGTCCTCGATGTGCTCGATTGGATTCAGGTCTGGAGAACGGGCAGGCCAGTCCATAGCATCAATGCCTTCATCATGCAGGAACGTCTGACACACTTCAACCATATGAGGTCTAGCATTATCATGCATCAGAAGTATCCTAGGTCCCACTGCACCTGTATATGGTCTCACAATGGGTCTGAGTATCTTATCAGGGTACCTAATGGCAGTCAGGTTACCTCTGGCTAGCAAATGGAGGACTGTGCAGGGCCCCCAGAGAAATTCTCTGTCACATCTGTCACATGTGCTCAATGTGAACCTGCTCTCAATCATGAAGAGCACAGGGCACTAATGTCGAATACGTCAATCTTGGTGTTCTCTGACAAATGCTAGTCGCCCTGCACTGTGTTGGGCTGAAAGCTCACACCAACTTGTGGACTTCAGGCACTCATAGCACCCTCACAGAGTCTGTTTCTGACAGTTTGAGCAGACACATGGTCCTGTTGCTGGTTTGTTACCACCTGCGGCCCTCTCCACGGCTCCTGGTGTACTGACCTGTCTCCTGGTATCTGCTCCATGCTCCGGACACTGTGCTGACAGACACAGCTAACCTTCTTGCCACAACTCGCATTGATGTGCCATCCTGAATGAGCTGAACTACCTGAGCCACTTCTGTGTGTTGTAGACACCACCTCATGCTACCTCTAGAGGTGAGAGCAATGACAAAATGTAAAAGTGTTGAACTTCACAAAATTCTGGTGGTTATAGAAGTAGTAGATCGCACCATGCATCACCCATCAAAAGGATTCCAAGTATTAATTGCCACTAAATAGTGCAATAAATGTTATGCTTTTACATACTTTGCCACCCATAGTATATTTGTCGTTCAGTTAAAATGTAAAAGTGACCAAACAACCGCCAAAAAGGATGAGAACAGAGCAATGGTCTGTGGTCACCACCACTGCGGTCACCACCATGCAGAACCACTCCTTTATAGAGGTTGTCTTGCTAATTGCCTATCATTTCCTCCTGTTGTCTGCTCCATTTGCTCAACAGCAGGAGAAATTGGTTTCACAGAAGTGTGATTGACTTGGAGTTACATTGTGTTGGTTAAGTGTACCCTACACATACATACATACAAGTTTGCATAAGTGAAAACTTTACTAGCTGTTCTTACAACAAAAATCGTCCACCAGCATTTGTAATAAATGTAAGAGGATTGTGCTACAATTCCCAGAATTACATTTGAAAGACAGGAACTCATTTAATTATATTTCATACGATATTATGGAATATTTATCTTTTTACTGTTACCCTCTAGAGCTTCCTCTTCAGGATCATGTGAAATCTGTTTCCTTTTATGAATAATCCTCCCATAGATTAACAAATCTTTATTAGAAGTAAAAACGCTTAGTAACATATGCTAATAATAACCATAAGGGTAAATGCACACAAGATAGATTTCCTGTGGATTACAGCACCATTCATGTGGATGAGATTTTATACAATTAAACCCCTAAAAATAAGCAGTCTCCACTACACAAATGGTAATTCATAAAACTAATATTTATTCATACATAATTACAATCAATAAAATCATGTCAATTGAGCCCCTACATGTAACAAGCACCAAGGGAGAAAATAGGGAAATGTATCACATAAATAACTTAAACAGGACCTGTTTCTCATACATTTATTTAGAATACAATAGATGACACATGCTGTGCATATATAAGTAGAATTACACCAATAAAGAGTTATGTAAATAGGTAGGATTATAGTGATTCATATACAATCTTACTACTGATAAATGCAAAACAAATTAAATTGTGAGTGCAAAGAGTATCACAGGGGGCGAAGCAATCGAGCAGCAATGAGAATAGGGAGAAAGACCAAATACATAACTTGTAGGATGTTGAAATAACGGAGTCAAAAATAGAAATAAGGCATAAATATATAGACAAAAGTTAGGGATATTTGGCTTTTGGTTGAAATTTCAGAATGAACATAAAATTTCTTGAAGTTTTTTAAATGAACTAAATGAGAGCATCTCTTAACTTTAGGGTGCTTTCACACGGTGTGTTTTTGGTGCCTTTTCTATGCATTTTTGGATGCATCAAAGAACACATCAAAAACACACCAAAAAACGCCCCTTGTGAAAGCACCTTTAGAGTGCATGTGTCCAACTGTTCAATGTTTCAGTACTTTTTGCACAACTTGCTGATCTCTTAATAGCAAAATTAACAACAGGTGTTCCCTGAATCACCCAATAAATTTTGGAGATCAATTTGAATTGGGATATAAACAGTCCTCCTCATCATGCTGTTCACATTCTGAGACCAAGACAACACCTTACAATTGATCAACAGTACTTCACCATTGCGAGGCTTCAAGCTGGATGCTCTCAGAAGTGGAAGGGGCCACTGAGCTTAGAGTGTGACAGAGTGTCAGATAAGATAATAGTATGATAACAACACTACATGCTTTTCGCTACTCTTCAAAGTGTGTTTCATCACCTTTCACCAGGAAGGGATCAATATCATCCTCATACTTCAAAAAAAATTTCAGCTCAGAAATTGATCTATAGTACGGTATGAATTCTTCAGTCCACAGTATGTCCGTTTCTGTTGTGAGAAGAGCAAGGATTTGTTGCAGATTTTCTTCATTGACTTCAAAATAAAATCCATGGTTTACCAGTGGAACTGCAGTGAAATCCACAGAGCACAGTTAAAATTGTAAAGTTTAAAATAAAACACTTTACCAGTTTCCTAGTAAGGCTTCTCTGGCCCCCACTGGTCTCTGGTCACCTGGTCTTTAGCCGTGATGTGTCATGTCGTCATGTGACTGCTGCAGCAGTTACGTGTTGACATATTGAGTGAACAGAACAGCAATCAGTGGTCTGGGGTTGGTGAGGTGAGCATAGTGAGGCTCTTTTATAGTTCAGACCAGCTGTTTTCCACAGAGAATTTTGGACAAAAATATGCACCAAAATCCATCTGATGTTGTGTGGATTTATCACTGAAGATTTCCCTGTAATTTTGCCAGGAAATTTTCTCCAGCAAATATGCTAGTTGTACATGTACTCTAATGCAGCACAAGTGAATATCATAGCAAAAGGGAAGCCTTATCAAAGCATGGCCAGGCTGCCACTTCCGCCATAAAATTCAGATTGTTTTACAAGATGTTTAATACTCTAGTAAACTTTTCATGACTTGTAGGACCCCGGAAAGGAGATGCTGTGCTAAATCATTCTGCAAGGAGGATTCGTACCGGGAAAAATCACCCCGCTCAAAAAGACAAACCCCCGATGGTAAAAAATGTTTTTCTTGGATATCTCACCTGAGGATAGAGGTTGAGAGAGGAACATTTAATCACAGTGGAGAAATCGAGGACACAAAAATATACAACCTGCAGTATTTACATATATAATAAATACAGAATATATACTGTATACTTAACAGCGCTGTTAGTTCTGATCTGTGATGTTTCCACTACTCTTTGATAGCCTGTTGATGTGTCTGCTATTTGCCGTTACTATCTGCACCTCTGCAAGACAAACACAATGAGCGACATGTATGAACGGGCTTTTCGGCCGATTTCTGGCGTATCCTGCGCCTCACCGCCCCGAAAACCCTGCGGGGGCCAGGGGTGCGATGTTGGCGCACCTTTGCCATTCGGCTGCACCTCACATGAAGGGGCGTGCAATGGGCGCGGTGTGGGCGTTCCGGGGCGGGACGCGGCGCGCTCGAAATCTCAGAGGCATGCATGATCGCGGGTCGGCAAAGCGAGGCGCAGTGCAGCGTTTGCCAGTTCCAACAGGCAGATTTGGGGTTGATTTTTGGCCCAAATAAACCGGCGGAGGCGAAGTGAAGCGAAAACGGAACATGATGGGAAACATAGAAGAAGTTTCCCCAAGAAAAAATTCTCGGCTCTCAGCTCCGTGGGGAAATGGAGTATGTTTTTCCCAAAAAATTTTCCCTTTAAAAAGGGGTGTAAAACATTATCAGAAAAAGAGCTAAAAACCTTTTTTAATTTAAATAAATAAATCATTTTCCCAAAAAAATCTAGAAGGGCGCAACATCGGGAAATTGGGAAATCGGGGAAAATTTTGCCGGGAAATAAGTAATTAAATTTTTGTAAGCGCTTTCTTTGGGTGGGCAGAAACCACCCAATCAAAATAGGACGACGGGAAACCCATTAAAACCTATGGAAAAGTTTTGGGACCAATAAAATTAAAAAGGGGGGGGACATTTAAAAAATACGTAAAAAAGCAAAAAGAGCGATTTTTTTTGAGTTTAGGGGGGCCCTTGGAAAACTTGTCCAATCAAATAGGGGGGCGCCCGGGCCCCAAATTAAAAACCCCTATGGAGAAGTATTGACCAATAAAATTCAAAGGGGGGGACATTTAAAAATCAGTAAAAATGCAGAAAAGAGTGATTAGTTGAGCTAGCTGGGGTTTGGCTATTTTGGCCCCAATCAGAGCGCGGTACTTTTTCCCATTGTAGTTATGGAGAGATGGGGGAAATAAAACCCCTTCAGCGCTCAGCCCCTGGGGCGGCAGGGTTTTCCTTTTCCAGGGGGGACTTGTCATGGTGAATTCAATAACCGATTTAAAAAAGGGGGGGGGGTTTTACTTTTTCTGGAGCGAAATAAATAACAATTATGGGAAATAGGATTAAGGAGGGGGGTCATTAAACCGGGGGATTTTTTTTATTCCCCAGAGGATTTCAAAAGGGAAATTTTATCCTAAAATGAGGACAATTGGTTTTCTACCCTCATTGGGGGTTTTTCCCGTCCTCGGGAAACTCCCCTTTAAGCACAACAGCTGAATTTGGAGGGAACGACTTGTTTTTTTTTTTTACCTTCCCAAACCCATGAAAACATGAAACTATGAGTATGATTAAAAAAATCTTTTTTATTAAGTGAAAAATTATGATTTGAAAAAGAGTGAAACCTTCTTTTATAAATACATTAATAAAACCCCCCTAACAACGCGTTTGTCGCCGAGAAGGCGCTACTAAAGGAAAATTTCGATATAAGATTTGGCGGGAAATACAGTAATTCAAAAATTTTTTAAAACTCTTTTTCTTTTGGGCGGCAGAAACCAACCAATCGAAAAAGGGGCGACGTGAAACCCCTTATAACCTATTTTGAGAATATGGACCAATCAAATGAAAAGGGGGACAATTCAAAAAAAGTAAAAAAGGCAGAAAAGAAACTTTATTGGTTGAGCCCAAAGGGTTTGGGAGTTTGAATTCCCCCCAAACATATGTAGTGCGTCCCATTTTGAATGGAGAAAAAAAGGGGCCCGAGCTACCCTTTTCAAGAGTTTATGGGGGGAAATAAATTTCCCGAGCGAGCTCTGTTGTGAATTTGGGTAAAATTTAAAAAAGGCACCCCAAATTTTTTGGATCCCAAAGGGGAAGTGAGCGACGTCTTATGGGTTTTTTTAATGCAATTGGAATAAAACTGTAAAGTTCCCCAAAATAAAAGATAAAACCTTAAGTTGGGGGAAAGTGTAAAAAAAAGGAAAAAATAAAACTGGGGGCAAACAAAAAAAAAAAAAAAATTCAATAAATTCATTTTTTTTCTTTTTTCTTTAAAAACCCCCAAAATTTATTTGGCTTTAACGAAATTAAAAGAAATAAAAATAATTTATTAAATTTAAATTTTTTTTTTTCGTTACCCCAAATTTTATTGACTTTTAATACACAGGGCACAATTTGGGGGGAGTATTATCTTTTATTTCGGGCACTTGCATTTTATTTATAGTTGCAAAGAAAACCCACAAGACGCCCGCTCTCCCTTTGGGTCCAAAACCGCGTCTTTTAATTAGCCAATAACAAACAGAGCTCGCTCTCATTTTTTTCCCCATAGAACTCAAAGGAGAAGGGCTACCTAATTGGCAAAGCGGAGAGCCCCTCCCCCCCCCCAACCAATCACTACTAGAAATTTCCCACAGACAGTAATAATTTTTTATGGGCCCTTCTATCGCGCCCTTCTTTTGCTTCAAAAAGACACACAAAAAGGAGGTGGATTCATATCTGCCCCTGGCTCAACCAATCATTTTTTTTCTCCTTTTTAACTTATTTTGAACTGTCCCCGCTTTGATTTTTGATTGGCCCATATTCCCAATTTATAAGGGTTTACGTCACTCCTATTTTTTGGGTTGGTTTCGCGAACAATAAAAAGAGCTTAAGAATTTGAATTATTTTTTCCGGAAAAGTTCCATATCCAAATTTCCTGATGAGCCCCGGTTCCGAAAAAAACGCTTTGTTAGGGATTTTGATCGATTTAGTTTTAAAATTTTAGCTTTTTTTCAGATCATATTTACATAATAAAAATGATTTTTTTTATCATACCCATGCCGCACGGCGCGAGCACCGAGATTTCTTTCCCCGATTTCCATAGACTACAAGGACAAGTTGCTTGCGCTCTGTTTGGGGCCGGGTCCCAGCCCCTCAGTAACCCAACACTTTTTTCTGTTTTTTTTACTGTATTTTGAATTTCCCCCGCCTTTGAATTTGATTGGCAATATTTCCCTAGGTTAAAATGGGCCCCCAGTCGTCCTATTTCTGTTTGGTTGGTTTCTGCCGAAAAATGAAAGAGTTTTAAAGAATTTGTTTACGTTTTTTCCCCCGGCAATTTTCGAATATCCCAATTCCCGATGTACGCCGCTCCCCGGCGACAAACGCGTTGTTGGGGATTTTATTTATGTAGTTTTACGGGTTTTCAGCTCTTTTACAAGAATTTTTATACTTAATAAAAAGGATTATTTACTTCCCCCTGCCCAGGGCGGGGGATTTCAGTGCCCCCACCCCATAGACTACAATGGGAAAAGGGGACTCGCGTCGATTGGCGGGATAGCAAACCCCCATTCCCCATGTCCGCATTTTATGTATTTTGAAATGTCCCGCCTTTTAATTTGATTGGTCAATATTCTCCAAAGGTTTTAATGGGGCCCCGTCCTCCCATTCTGATTGGCCAGGGTTGCCAAACCCCCCTTTGCTCAACCAATCACTCTTTTCCCCGCATTTTTTTCTTATTTTTGAACGTTCCCGCCTTTGATTTTGATTGGTCAATACTTCTCCATAGGTTTAATGGTTTACTGTCGCTCTTATTTTGATTGGTGGTTTCTGCCGACAATGAGAAGAGCTTAAGAATTTGAATTAAACTATATTTCCCGGTTTTTTTCAATATCCAAATTCCCATGAAACGCCGTTCTGTTTTTTTGGAAAGTGATTTTATTTATGTTTTTTTTAGTGTTTTGACCTTTTTCAAAAATGTATTACCCCTTTAAAAAGGGCGATTTTTTTATTCTTTATCCATGCCGCAGGACATTTTAATATTTCTCGCTGTTTTCCAGCCTTCTCGAATCAAAATTTCATGTTCGGGCGCAGTCCCCACTGCGCCTAAGTCCAGCACTGCGCCCCCACACTGGCGAGGCGCGGTGAATTTTTCCGCATGTATGAGCGCACCTCCTCGGACGGCGAATATTAGACGCAGCCCCCCACTGCGCCCATGTCCCCGCACTGCGCCCCACACACTGGCGAGGCACGGCGGACTTTACATGGTATGTATGAGCGCGCCCCAGTGCCAACATAAATCAGGCGCAAATTTCGCCGGAAAACTGGCGGAAACATGTGCTCCGACGTGGCGAGATTCATACATGTCGCCCATAGATGGTACAACATCAACAGCTGTAGTATGGAGCTCATCTACATGAGATCATTACAGCTCATCACAAGCTCCAGCCTGTAATCACCTTTTTTCCCCCTCAAACACCTCTATGAGTTTATACTGTATCTCTTTATACCTCTCATACAGAAGCATAGACATTTTTTTTTCTCTATGTATCTGACAAAAAATAGTGGTATGCTTCATACTGTTTAGATAAAGAAGAGGTGGTGTATGAGGTCTTAAAGGGAACCTGTCAAGTGGTATATACTGCCCTGAGAGCAGGATTTGATAGAGATAGAAGCTGAGCTCTCTCATATATAGGTTGATATGATTTGGAGCAGGATTTCTGATAAAGAGCAGAGTAAATCCTGACTGGACTCTTTAAGAGATAGTGGAAGTCCTGCTTACCCAGCCCACATACAGTGATTGACGGCTTTACTTACATTAGTGTGTGTACAGAGCTTTCAGTCACTGTATGTGGGCGGGTAAGAAGGAACTTGACTTTCTCTTCGTTTATTTTCTACACTTTTTACTCTTCGAATCATAAAAACCTATATATCACAGAGCTCAGCTTCTCTCCTCTATCATATAACCCTATATATCACAGAGCTCAGCTTCTCTCCCTCTATCATATAACCCTATATATCACAGAGCTCAGCTTCTCTCCCTCTATCATATAACCCTATATATCACAGAGCTCAGCTTCTCTCCTCTATCATATAACCCTATATATCACAGAGCTCAGTTTCTCTCCTCTATCATATAACACTATATATCACAGAGCTTAGTTTCTCTCCTCTATCATATAACCCTATATAGCGCAGAGCTCAGCTTCTCTCTCCGATCATCTAACCCTATATATCACAGAGCTCAGCTTCTCTCCTCTATCATATAACCCTATATATTGCAGAGCTCAGCTTCTCTCCTCTATCATATAACCCTATATATCACAGAGCTCAGCTTCTCTCCTCTATCATATAACCCTATATAGCATGGAGCTCAGTTCCTCTCCTCTATCATATAACCCTATATACCACAGAGCTCATCTTCTCTGCCTCTATCATATAACCCCATATGTCACAGAGCTCAGCTTCTCTCCTCTATCATATAACCCTATATAGCATGGAGCTCAGCTTCTCTCCTCTATCATATAACCCTATATACCACAGAGCTCAGCTTCTCTCCTCTATCATATAACCCTATATATCACAGAGCTCAGCTTCTCTCCTCTATCATATAACCCTATATAGCATGGAGCTCAGCTCCTCTCCTCTATCATATAATCCTATATACCACTGAGCTCATCTTCTCTGCCTCTATCATATAACCCCATATATCACAGAGCTCAGCTTCTCTCCCTCAATCATATAACCCTATATATCACAGAGCTCAGCTTCTCTACCTCTATCGTATAACCCCATATATCACAGACCTTAGCTTCTCTCCTCTATCATATAACCCTATATATCACAGAGCTCAGCTCCTCTCCTCTATCATATAACCCTATATATCATGGAGCTCATCTTCTCTGCCTCTATCATATAACCCCATATATCACAGAGCTCAGCTTCTCTCCTCTATCATATATCCCTATATATCACAGAGCTCAGCTCCTCTCCTCTATCATATAACCCTATATATCACAGAGCTCAGCTCCTCTCCCTCTAACGTATAACCCTATATATCACAGAGCTCAGCTTCTCTCCCTCATTCATATAACCCTATATATCACAGAGCTCAGCGTCCCTCCTCTATCATATAATCCTATATTGCCCCTCCAAAGATTAGAGCCTCCTTTGGATCAATATAATATGGAAAACAAAAATAATAAAAGGACTGGGTGGACTACAATACCCAGAAAGATTAGCAGGATTAGGGTTCGGAGGGACATAATAAATATGTATAAATTTATCAAAGGTCAATATAGAGATCTCTCCCAAGATCTAGTTATACCCAGGACTGTATAGAGAACAAGGGGGCATCCTCTACATCTGGAGGAAAGAAGGTTTCTACATAGACATAAAAAAGGATTCTTTACTGTAAGAGCAGTGAGACTGTGGAACTCTCTGCCAGAGGAACTTGTCATAGTGAATTCAATAACAGAGTTTAAAAAAGGTCTGGATGCATTTCTAGAGAGTAATAATATAACAAATTATAGTGACTAGGAATCTGGAGAAAGGGCGCTGATTCAGGAACTTATTCTGATTGCCAGACTGGAGTCGGAAAGGAATTTTTCACTAAAATGTGAACAATTGGCTTCTACCTCATGGGGGTTTTTGCCTTCCTCTGGATCAACACCAGAGGCGTAACTAGAGAAGCCTGTGCCCCATAGCAAACTTTTGGATGGCCCACCCCCCCTCCCCGACCACAAACATTTACCGGGACCTCTTAAGTCATGCAGTTACTACATAATACAAGGAGTGAACACCTCACCATAGATATCACCATCATACTGCTACCAAACAAATCCCATTATACCAAGACCAACATTATTAATAACGCTACGACATAGGACCTGATTATACCGCCAGAACATGACCACAAATTACCACCACGTAGTGACTGAATAATACCCCTACACTATTACTGAATAAAGATCAATATTACTGCCATATAGTGGTATATACCAATGTACACAGTTGCCCTACAAACTGTATATTACCTCCATACAAACAACACATAGTGGTAAACAACAGAGTACACAGGCTCTGCAGACTGTATATTACCTCCATACAGTGACCATATAGTGGTAGACACCAGTGTACACAGGCTCTGCAGACATATTAGGAGTTATACATAACATAAGTGATTACTGTGCAGTTACATCTTGTGACTCACAGGTGACGTTTCTCTGACGAGTTGTGGACTTTCCCTTTTGTTCTGCACCGAGTCCAAACCACCATGATGACTTCCACCACTCATCCCTGTAGATTTGGACACACATATATTAGAATACACTTCTCCAGCACCTCACTCCCTGCCCCCCAGCTCTATACAAACTTTCCATGGGTGGGAGAGAGGGTACAGGCCATAGCTTAGAGGCCCAGTCACTTAGAGGGAAGGGAAGGAACAGAGGATACACCCCCTGTAGATTGTGTTACAGCTATGGCCTGTACCCCTCAGAATCATATAAGCTGGTAAGCTCCCATTATATAGGTTGGTAGGTAGGTAGGCAGTAAATAGGCCCCAGGTAGGTAGGCAGTAGTTAGGCAGGTCTCAATTAGGTAGGTAGGCTACAGGTAAGTAGATTGGTACTAGGTAGGCAGTATTTAGGCCCCAGGTAGGTAGGTATGCAGTAGGTGGACCACAGGTAGGCTGAAGGTGGGCTCCAGGTAGCTAGGCTATAGGTGGGGACCACATAGGTAGACAGGTAGGTAAATAGGCTATAGGGAGCCCCAAATAAGCAGGCAGGGTTTAGGTATGCTATAGGAGCCATATAGGTAGGCATGTAGAGTTTAAGTAGCTATAGGGGCCTAAATAGGTAGACAGGCAGGGTTTAGGTAGCTATAGGGAGCCATACAGGTAGAAAAGGGTTATGTGGGCTATAGGGGCCATATAGGTAGGTAGGCAACGTTTAGGTAAAGGGGCCCCATATAAGTTTACAGGCAGGCTTCGGGGGGGCTATGTAGGTAGGCAAGCTTTAGGGGCCATATAGGTTTCATGGGGGCTATAGGGGCTATCCAGGCAGGCAGACTTAGAGAGCTATATAGGCAGGCTTAAGGGGGGCTATATAGGCAGTCCTGGGGGGGACTATGTAGGCAGGCTTAGGGGGAGGCTATATAGGCAGGCTGGGGGGTGTATATAGGCAGGCTGAGGGGTATATATAGGTAGGCTGGGGGGCTATGCAGGCAGGCTGAGGGTATATAGATAGGCTGGTGGGTATATAGGTAGGCTGGGGGGTATATAGGTAGGCTGGGGGGTATGCAGGATGGCTGGGGGGTATATAGGTAGGTTGGGGGCTATGCAGGATGGCTGGGAGGTATATAGGACGGCTGGGGGGTATATAGGTAGGCTAGGGGCAATGCAGGATGGCTGGGGGCTATGCAGGATGGCTGGGGGGTATAAATATAGGCTGGTGGAATATAGGTAGGCTTGGGGCTATGCAGGATGGCTGGGGGTATATAGGTAGGCTGGGTGGTATATAGGTAGGCTGGGGGGTATGCAGGACAGCAGGGAGTTTATAGGTAGGCTGGAGGACTATGCAGGACAGCTGGGGGTATATAGTTAGGCTGGGGGCTATGCAGGATGGCGGGGGGTATATAGGATGGCTGGGGGGCTATGCAGGCAGGCTATAGGGCATGTAAAATAATAACCTACTTATCTCACTCCATGCTCCCTCAATGCTCCAGCTTCTCTGCTCAGCACAGGCGGCACGGTGATGTGATGTCGGCAGGGGAAGTAGCAGAGCGGCGGTGCTTCGCTCTGCTATCTCTGGGCAGCGCTGCCTCTGAACGCTCAGGCTGGAGGGCCCAGGCGTTCAGAGTCAGTATGCGCTGGGCCCCTCAGCTCCCCGCCCGCCGGCAGTGAACTAGTATGTTCGTTGCCGGCGGGCACAGGAGCGGCATTACCGGGGTAGCGGACGCGGTAGCAGCTGCCCCGGGGTCCGGGCCCCCTAAGAGCTTGGGCCCCGGGGCAGCTTCTACGTCTGCTACCCCGGTAGTTACGCCCCTGATCAACACTATAGGACAATAGGCTGAACTGGATGGACGTCTGTCTTCTTCCAGCCTTACAATCTATGTAACTATGGAATTTATAAAAAGTTTAAAAGTATCGAAGATTATTTTTCTAATAGTTCACCAGTGTTCAAGGTTCTATTATGTAATTAATTAACTTTATCTATTGTAAATGTGGTATTTGTATTACTCGTGTCATATGTATGATTTGGATTCCTTTATTCTGTTATTATTCAGAGTTTCAGCAGTGGACAACCTGGTTCAATATTGATCACCCAGGTGGCAATGGCGACTATGAGCGCCTGGATGCTATTAGGTTCTACTATCCTAATAGAGTTTGCCCAAAACCTCTTCATATGGAAGCACGGACAACAGAGTGGGTGCCAGCAGGAAGGACTGGAGAAGTGGTGCATTACAGCCTGACAAAGGGATTCTGGTGTATCAATACAGAGCAAGTGGAGGGCAAAAATTGTTCTAATTATTCAGTACGCTTCTTGTGTCCCATTGGTGAGTTTACTGTTCCTACATTTTTTGACATTTACAAAACAATTGTATTTTTATGATGTGTGAATGGTGAGGATTTGTTGAGATCATCTGGAATATGTACGTAATGCAGCATAAAACATTTGGCAAGGGTGTAGTGTTTTACAAGTTATAGTGCATTACAACTTTACTTCAGTGTTTACAACCTTCATTAAAATCAAAACCATCCATAACCTAAATGCAAAAGTGCTGATACCATTTTTTTGTTTGCTATTTTTTTGTAAGGTATTGATCCCTCAATTTCATATTATTTGAGTCAAATGTGTACCTCTAAGATGGATAATGGCCCCAATGACCCACTTTCTTGCCAGCTTTGGTATTGCTATACTTCATGTGGATGCTTGGGGTGACATCTTTGAATTAGCCTTCGGCATTTTTGTGCCGTATATTGCTGGTTCTGTATATGTATGAACAGGTGAACGGCCAAACTTAACCCAATGTGCGCCTGACAACACATTTTAATGTGCTAAAGTTTGGTGCAAAACTGCCATACAAAGTTTAGCACATAACATTTTCATTCATACGGTCGCATTATACACTCCTCTATATTAATTTAGGACTGATGTGTCGACGCTAAGTTAAAAAAATGGCGCATGGGAATTCATAGATGTCACGCTTAGTCTTTTTCTTAATTACTACAAAACTACAAAACTCCGCTGAGACAAGCAACCAAAATTGGGATAGGAAATATTAAACCAATAACAAAAATATCTGTTTGACATATGCAATTTCTTCTTAAATAGGAGTTCTTTTCAAGAGGTTTTACTGTATTTTTCCTTTGTCCAATGTCATCACTGACATACTGCTTACTGTGCATGCGCCACCCTGTTTTCACCTGACACATGCACAAGATTAATTAAAGTGTTATAGGCCGAGATCTCTGGTGGCAGAAGGGTGCCATAGAGGAGGCATTACGCAGGGATAGAAGAAGGAGATAGTAGACACTTGCAGTGATCAGGTCCGCCCAATGAGCACTTGCATATTTACATATCTCCAAAACAAGGGATTTGTCTCCTCACAAGCCGAACTGCATACATATATTTACATACCTCCCAACTTTTTAAAAATTGCAAAGAGGGACAGATCATCAAGCCATGCCTCCTACCACACCCAAACACGTGACATTACACCAAGACACACCTCTAACCACGCCCAAATACATACATGCCAACTTTAAAAAAAAAAAAAAAAATTCAATATCGCTTTGTATCCAATGATGAAATATTAAGTATTGTTATGCAATATACAATCAGACAATATACAATCAGATACTTTTAAAGCAAGATAGTTTATTGACACAAATCTATTTCCCAAATGAAAAAGAGGGACATTTATAGAGCTAAGAGGGACAGAGGGACAAGGGTTAAAAATAGGGACTGTCCCTCCAAAATAGGGCACTTGGGAGGTATGATATTTATATATAAAGGTTTTATTGTGAATGCGGCTTTGAGCAATACCTGGTACTGCACTTACTTTAATTGCAACAAACCATTTGACAGATTTCCACTCTTGTGTATGGGCTATATAAGGTTTTGCAGTCTATATCCATTCAAGTGAATAGGGTGAGCTGCAACAGCAGCTCCCGCCTGTAGAAAAGATTGGGTCTTTTTTACCCAGAAATATCAACATTTAGTATGTAGCAAGGACAGGAATATACTAAATGCTGCAAGAATAGAATGACCAAAATAGTAAGGAAGCAATAATGCAGTATCAAATAAAAGTATTCAGAAAGTTAAAAAGAGAATATACTCATAAAATCCATGCAGACTTCTATGAACAAGTTCCCCATAGAAATAGCTGCTAACACTGCTTTATCAGGGATACACATGAAATAATCCCAGTGTTGTCTAAAGAGTAGATTAAAATTAAACATGAACTAATATTAAAAAAGATTGTTAAACAAATACCTGAGATTTACCTCAAAGTGCTCTGTTCCATCCCTAAATCTGTATGATGCTTTGACCAAGAAAAGTAGATGCCATGTCAGTGCATGCTCACAAAACTACCAAAGTGCTGTTCATCAAAAAAGTTGCCAACATGAAATACAAGTACAGAGTTTCCTTGAAATACAATATAAATTGGTTCCAGGATAACTTTATTTATTGAAACCATAACTTTATGGAAAAGTAGTGATTGGTTCCAAAGTCCTGAAATGTCACCAGCATAATGCAAAATGAAGGTGAAAGACAATAAAGCAGATAATTAATACAGATAAAGTGCTTACAAGTAACATCAGAGAGAGCAGCTGGAAGCTGGAAACCACTTTCCATCATGTTGAGTACAGGAGCTTCTTTGGGTCATGCACTTTGCACAATGTACTAGAAAAAAAGAAAATGAGGAAGCCCTCACCCGGTGTCAGAGGAGCCGTTCATCCTGACATGTAAAGAGCAGTACAGGACATGTATTACCGCACTGTACTGTAGAGATACTACTAGACTGCCAATCACTGCATGCACTTCACTAATACATGTAAGAGCAGTACAGGACATGTAGTACCGCACTATACTGTAGAGAGGCCCTACTAGACCACCAATCACTGCATGCACCTCACTAATATCTGTAAGAGCAGTACAGGGCATGTAGTACCGCACTGTACTTTAGAGAGATGCTACTAGACCGCCAGTCACTGCGTGCACCTCACTAATACATTTAAGAGCAGTACAGGATATGTATTACCGCACTGTACTGCAGAGATACTACTAGACTGCCAATCACTGCATGCACTTCACTAATACATGTAAGAGCGGTACAGGACATGTAGTACCGCACTGTACTGTAGAGAGGTGCAACTAGACCACCAATCACTGCACACACCTCACTAATACAGAGGTTTTACAAGTAAAATGTTCCTAATAATTGGTTGGATCTTCCGTCAATCACATCAGTCGAAGATCAGCAGTGTCTGCAATATTGTATGGTAAGTGTGGCTTCAAGATCCATTGTCCCAGAAAAGACCATTGTAGAGAGAAAATATTGTATTCTGAGGCCACTGTAACTTGAGGCCACTGTATGTTGTTAATGCATTTTATTTAAGCATTGCTTACCTCTGAAAAAAATGTTGGTATGTCGAGATTATTTTCATCATGCTCCATAAACTTTCTCACATCAGGCCAAATTTTCCTATAGAAGCAGAGTTTTTATACAAAACTTCACATAGACTATGAGGCCTACGTGGTGCACAATATGGTTTTGGTAGCTTAAGTGTAAGCGTGGTTTCAAGACAAAATCTCCCAGGAAAGACCATTGTATGTTGAAAACACTGTATTTAAGGCTTCGGAATCAATTAACAATTTTCCATAGAATTATGGTTTTAACATACAATGGTTATTTCAGAGCCAATTAATATTGTATGTGAAGGAAACACTGTAATTGAGAATTTTAGATCCCCTATCTGTTACAACTAATTTATCATCAGGACACAAACATGCTTTGTCTCTGTCTTCATACTTCAGAAATTAATATTCATCTTTTGACATCTGCATTTGCAACTGTTGGCGTTGTTATGGTGGGCAATGTTTGGCTGGCAGTGTTATTTTGGGCACTGTTATTGGGTAATTCAGTAAAGACAGTTTCTGTATTATCTCTGGATTTCTGCTTCGAAGGAATATTTATTTCTGACACAATCATGGCAGATCCAGAAGATATACTATACAAAGTCTGATAGGTTCAAGACTCCAAAGAGGAGCAGATGAGTTGGCTATGTATGTGTGTTCTTCTCTCTAGTTATAGTTTTGAAACAGTGGCTTCTGTACCTCTAAAAACTAAAATGAAAATAGGCGTCTCATATCCTGTTTCTGGAGACCCAAGCAGGGGACCCCCATTCTGATTTCTGGCAGTCCCTAAAGTGGTACCAAGACTTCTCAGCCATTTAGGGTAATTATAATTGAAGTTCCCTAAAGGACTCGGACAAGGAATAATCCTGTAAGATTTTCTGTGGCCCCTGTGAGAGGCACAATATGACAATGTGGCCCTTGGACCAGAAAAATGTATGCACCCCTGATGTACACCAAACTAGAGCACGAGTCTAAAGAGAACCACCTTCCATTGTTTAGTTGCTATGTGTATGTAATAAAATCTTCAATCTTCTGTTACAGGTATACCACCCACTGTTCCAAAAGAAGCCTGGTCTGAATGGTCTCCATGGAGTGTGTGTCAAGCCAGATGTGGAAGCAATGGTATGCAGATCCGGAAGAGGACCTGTTTGGCAGAGGATCAATGGCAAGAGCACTGTAATGGGCCTACAGAGGAGGGACGCAGGTGCACTGGTGCCCCGTGTGGAGGTAACAGTAAATCTTACTAACCAGCTCACATGGTTGTAGGGTTATAGATCAGCAACTATTTTAAAAAATAACAGTGCTTTAATATTCTTCACCTTTTTTCCCCAAATTTAAATATTATATTGTCATTTCTCTACACAGGGTGTAACCTCAGCTGTCCTACAGGCAGAGCTAGTGCAGACTGCAGTGTGTGTGAATGCAAGAACCAAATACTTTATGGCACAGTCACGCTACCAGATGGAGCGCCTGCTGCTGGTGTAAATGTCTACGTCATTTCTAAAAAACCTAAAGTGAAAGCCGTATCTGATGCCCAAGGGCAGTTCCGTGTGGTAGGACTATGCCCCAACAGCACATTGCAGCTAAAATTGGAAAAATATTCTGTGGTCAATGTAAAAATTCCTAAAAGCAATGGAACATCTTCATCTATAAATATTAGTATGAAGAGAAAAGGTAAAAATATTTTAACAATATTATATCTTTTTATCACATAGAGAAAAAGCCAAGATATTGTGGACTGGCTAAACCTCAGACATGATCCCAACTTATACATTATTCTTCAGTATACAATTTTAAGATACATTTACCACCACTGATGTCAGACCTCTGTGGTGAAGATTGAAACCCACTAGACCTTTTAATTTAAGTTTAAATTATTAGGATGTCAATTAAATTTAAAAGTTCTCCCCTATTACACTATCACAGGACCAGTATTGTAGTAGTCAAATGTAATCACCACCTTCTAAATCCAATTAATTTAGGCAACACCCCAAATAAATTGAACACAATCACAGGGAACAATTGGGAAAAACCGCCTTAAAGATAAAATATAACTTTTATTATATTGTACTTAAAATAATGCAAAGACACTTACCCTAATGTACCGTCAACAGAAAAAAGTCTGCCTAAGGTGGGGAGACTGCCCCAAAAAGGGCGACCCCGCATGGGAACAAATCCCTACCCAAACCTACACTACCCCTAAGAGGTCAGGAAATAGTGTAGATAGTGTTACAAAAAAAATTGATCCCAGATTAAATTGGTACTAGAAAAATGTCCCTAAGTAACACTCTGGCAGAAACAAAATATCCAATATATACTCCAAATACCACGATATGCAACGTATTGCAAAGAACCACTGTCAAGGTATATACTCTGGAGAAGTCTAATATCCAGATCTACACTCCAAATATCGCCATAAAGAACTCTGGCAAAGAAAACAATAACCAGATGTACACTCCGACGCGTTTCCCCCACACATAGGTGGATTTATCAAGGAGTAAATTATTAAGGAAAACACAAAATACATATAAAACAGGCACAAGATTCAGCAAAACCTGATTTTCTCAATTGTTCCCTGTGAATGTACTCCCCTATTACCAGTCAGATCTTGCTATAAGTAGGGAGATCTCAGTCTATGCTGTTGAAGTGGGGAGTACAAATGTGTATGAAGGGAACCACCAGATGCTTACGAGGGATACTGTGCACATGGGGTAACCTCTCTCTAAGTCCACTAAGCTCCCATTTACTGTTTGATATGTGTAGACACTAACCCTAAGCACCTTTATCGGATGTCCTTTATATGGTCGATTGGAAAACACTTTTTGCCTATAGACTTTAGTCATTTTGATTCATCTTTTTTTTGCTATTTATATTTCTTTATATTCTTTTGTTTAATGGTGTGGGCAGGAGGTGCTTTTCTATTTCTTATGAATTTGTGGGGATCCCCATTAATTTATAGATTATACTTTTTTGACATCCCACTATAGCGCTACCAGCCTACTCCCTGTGCCGTACCAAGCCTTTTCCACCTGCACCCACAGTGGAAAGTATAAGAGTCCTACCAACATACATTACTTATTCTGTGTTATGTGACCATGTATGATTAAGCTTGCTATGGCATTCGAAATGTCACAAACAACTATAAGGTCCCAAAATCTTCATACATGAGACACAAATTACTCCTCTGAAAATTATGGACTGTACATTTATACCACTGGTAATATACACATACACTTCATACTACTATCTATTGAGTGCGGTGAATTTAATTTCTTTCATTTACTGGTTTGCAATGTCCTTTCCTCTGCCACCGACCCTATACTATGTGCTGTACATTTACTGTAATAGCAGGCACATGTTTTAATACATCCGAATAAAGAAAGTGATGTTTTTATCAATGTGCAGGACTTTTGGATATTAAGGATTTACTGACGCTGTGAGATGGGGGCCTCTGTGCACTCAAAAAAATAAGGAAGTCAGGAAGAATTACAGCAAATAGTTTTCTGTTCTGACCTTTAGTAAGACTTCAACAAAATCAGGAAAGTTGACAAACCCCCTTTAATTTTGAACTCTGAACATCCAGCAGCAGGAAAACCTTGGTTGAAGATTCCAGTAATTTTCAGTCTCTAAATTTTGATTTCACTGTGGACCAAGAGATTGCTGGTTTATTGGAAGTGACAAGAACCATGACATTGCTTTCTGTCCAAAGGAGCCCTGTCATCATTTCTGGATTCTTCCACATCTGACTATCAATTAACAAACTGAAAATGGAGAGTAGCCATGCGGTTTGATGGTTCTGTTTTCTTCCATTTCCTGTTCACAAGAGGACGGTAGAAAGAGACAGACAGGAAGAAGAGCCATAACTTAGGATTCGAGTGACTGAAAATATTTGAAAATTACTAAATGCTATCTCATGTATTTTCCCTCCACTTCTTGATATTAGAATCATAGTATGTTAAGCTTAAATACAAATTCAAATGTTCTTATTCTTCACCTCCACAGAAAAGCCTTACATAGTGGAAAACCCTGAAGCCAAGATAAGAAGAGTGGGACAAAGTGTAACATTCTGCTGTAATGCTGTTGGGGAGCCTGCTGTTGAGCAGTACCTGTGGTAGGTAGCTTTTCCTTTTCTTTAGAAAAGTAAGGTGGTCTTTCCTTAAAGGGGTTGTCTCATTACAAAGAATAGCTTTCAAAATGTAGGGAACACTAAATGAAGACATTTTCCCAATATATTGCTTTGTTCATCTTTTTTTGTTTAGGAGCTACAAATTATTTTATCACCTTCTGAGGGTTTTCTAGTTTCCCAATTGACTGACCTGTGTACTCCTTCTCCCCTGCTGTTTGTTCTATGTGATAGCAAGAAATGATGTCAAGCAGTGTGAGAGCTTGTCTGTTATCTGATCTTTCAGACAAAAGACAGTAATTACTCTACTGTTTACATTAGCTCAGAAGCTTCTCCAGACCTCAGAGAAGGTCATTTATTTAATCTAGCCTAAAACAGAGAAATGTGAATACACGGAACTCATATGCTAATTACAGACAGCTTGACCAGGAAGTGACAGAGCAAAGCAGCATTATTTCATTCATGCATCCTATGAAACTTTGAAATGAGACAACCCCTTTAACTCCATTACTTGCTTTTTCAGCAATGCCCTCATAAGTTATTTAGAATTTTTTTTAACACTGAACTGTAGTTATGGAACTAGTTGCTTCTAACTATACAATATATTTTTCAGGTACCATAATGGAACCCTTTTGGACCAAAATATACATAAATCCAGCAACCAGCTGACCCTTCGTAAGCTCAAGGCAAGTCAAGCAGGAGAATACTATTGCAAGGCTAAAAATGATGCAGGATTTGTAAAATCCAGCCCCACTAGGCTTACCCTCATTGGTGAGTTGAAATTTAGCAGTAAGAAAATACCTGTAATTCATATGACCTTGACAAATGTTTAATAATCATTTAATAATCTTAGAACTAATGCTTACATACAAATCACATTTCTTTGCGCACACATTTCAAAAAAGACTGTTGGAATGGTTTGTGCCAAATTTATAAAAAGCCACATGCTTCCTAAGTAATACAAAAAAATCTGGTGAATTTAAGGCCTCCTGAGATCTGCTCAAAAAAGATGGGCCTTAACTGTGGGCCTTATGTATGTAAAGTGTCTACCAGTGAGACTGTCTTTGTTGCCCATAGCAACCTACCAGAGATCAGCTTTTATTTTTCAAGAGCACTATATGAAATGGAAGGTGAACTCTGATTGGTTGCAATGGGCTAGACAGTCATCATATATATGGCCCCATGGGCCTCATTTATGAAAACTGTCTAACAGTAAGACTGTCTTGGTTGGCCGTAGCAACCAATCAGACCTAAGCTTTCATTTATTTTACTTCTATGGTAAAATTAAAGTTGAGCTCTGATTGGTTCCTATGGGCAACATGGACAGTCTTACTGTTAGACAGTTTTCATAAATGAGGCCCAATGAACCTTCCCACTTTTCCATGTCATTTTTAACTTTTGTCAAGTACAGTGTAAAAAAATAAATGTTATACAATTTAGGTGCATGCAATAATTTTCAGCTCAGTGTACACCAAAAAATTTGGACATATATGTTAAATTATGTACAAGTTTCAGATATATAACATAAGTTGACCTTTTTTAGACTTTGATCTTATGATCATGAAAAAAGTAATTATTTTCAGTTCAGTTTCTGCCAATTCTCTTTCAAACTGGACACTTATTATCTTACCTTGTATGGTTGGCTTTACTGTGATGAATGTCAAGTCATTCAAATGTCATACTAAAAATGACTCTTTTTCTACAGGTCAGGATGATCATGCCTGCAATCCAAATCCAGAGACTCATCTCATCCAACTTCCACATGACTGTTTTCAAAATGCCACAAATTCGCTCTACTACAATGTGGGGAAATGTCCCTCCAAGTCTTGTCCTGGGGATCTAGATAATGGACTGCGATGCAAGGACACTGTGCCCTATTGTTGTGGAATTACTAAAACAGAAGTGAAAGAAATTTCCTGTCAGGGTTATATTCTCCCAGTGAAAGTTGCTGTTCAGTGTGGTTGCTTAAAATGTACTGACAGCAAAATAATTGTCCGTGGGAGAGCAGTGGCAGTTGATACTGGAGAACCAATGCGATTCGGACACATATACATGGGAAATACCAGGGTTAGCATGACGGGTTATAAAGGCACTTTTTCAATTCAGGTTCCTGCAGAAACAGAGAGGCTGGTTCTTACTTTTGTTGATCGACTCCAAAAATTTGTAAATACCACAAAAATTCTCCCATTCAATAAAAAGGGAGGTGCCGTATTTCACGAGGTTCTTCTTTTGAGGAAAAAAGAGCCGGTAATCTTGGACTCAATGAAGACAAACCAGATATTACTAGGAGATATAGAAAATAGTGATCCTATGGCTGAACTAGAAATTCCACCAAATTCTTTCTATCGGCAAAATGGAGAGACCTATAATGGAAAAGTAAAGGCCAGTGTCACGTTTTTGGACCCAAGAAACATATCAACAGCCAGAGCTGCACAAAGTGACTTAAACTTTGTCAATGAGGAAGGTGACACCATGCCACTTCGCTCATATGGAATGTTTTCTGTAGATTTTACTGATGAGAAAGCCACCGAATCCTTGAACGCTGGTGCAGTTAAAGTATATCTTGATTCTTCTCAAGTCAAAATGGCAGAGCACCTTGAAAGTATGAAATTGTGGTCTCTTAATCCAGAAACTGGACTTTGGGAAGAAGAAGGAGACTTTCAACAAGCAGGAGTTCGACGAGGTAAAAGAGAGGAGAGGACGTTTCTTGTAGGCAACATGGAAATCAGAGAAAGAAGATTGTTTAACTTGGATGTTCCTGAAAGTCGAAGATGCTATGTGAAAGTTCGTGCATACAGAAGTGAAAGATTTTTACCAAGTGAACAAATAGAAGGTGTAGTAGTAAACCTAATTAACATGGAACCTACGTCAGGATTTTCAACCAATCCTCGAGCTTGGGGACGTTTTGACAGTGCTATAACTGGTCCAAATGGGGCATGTTTACCTGCGTTTTGTGATGACAAAACCCCAGATGCCTACTCTGCATTTGTAACTGCCACCTTAGGGGGAGAAGAACTTGAAGCAGTTGAATCTTCGCCAAAGTTTAACCCAAATAAAATCGGTGTTTCACAACCCTACCTAAATAAATTGAACTACAGAAGAACAGATCATGATGATTCGAAGATTAAAAAGACAGCTTTCAGCATCAATGTGGCCAAACCAACTCCAAATGTTGCTGAGGAAAGCAATGGTCCCGTGTATTCCTATGACAATCTTCTAGAGTGTGAGGAAGCCCCTTATAATGCTGCACATTTTAGATTTTACAGAGTAGAGGGTGACCGATATGACTTCAACACCGTTTCTTTTAATGAAGATGATCCAATGAGCTGGACTGCAGACTACTTAGCCTGGTGGCCCAAGCCAATGGAATACAGGGCTTGTTATATGAAAGTTAACATTGTTGGACCTCAAGAAATTATTGTAAGGTCTCGAAATATGGGTGGCACACATCCACAAACAGTTGGCCAACTCTATGGAATTCGAGACGTAAAGAGTACTAGAGACCTGGAAGAATCCAATCTCTCTACAGCCTGTGTGGAATTCAAATGTAGTGGTATGCTGTATGACCAAGACAGGGTAGATCGTACACTTGTGAAGATTATTCCTCAAGGAAGCTGTCGGAGGGAGGCCATAAACAGTATGCTTCATGAATATCTTGTCAATCATCTTCCTATGGCAGTTAACAATGACACCAATGAATATACTATGCTTGCTCCTCTTGACCCCCTTGGACATAATTATGGTATATACACAGTTACTGATCAAGATCCAAGAACAGCCAAAGAGATTGCCCTGGGTCGATGCTTTGATGGCTCATCTGATGGTTCTTCTAGGGTAATGAAGAGTGATGTAGGGGTAGCCCTCACGTTTACCTGCTTGAATAAGGAAGTTGGGCAGCAGAGTGTCTTCCGTGGAAATGGACTAGCAGCTTCAAGTGCCGCAAGACAGGGAGGCAGAATTGGAAGGCAGCAAAGAGCAAGTAGTAGAAACAGATCAACAAGCAGTATCACATCTCTAAGAACAAGACAACGTAGCTCAGATGAGTAAGAAATGAACAAATTCCAGACCAGGTTGCTAGTACACTCCTTAACTTCATGGGTATAGTAAATTTTGGGGAAAAAAAAGTTTCCATACTCCAATTTTTTGTCATTTTTTTAAGTCATTTGCCCAGGTGAGGTGTACAGAGCTATAGCTGAATGTATGTATGTATCAATATTCTTAATCTCAGTTTCTACTTTAATTAAAAGCAGAACAATGAGAAGCATTCTAATAAAATTGCAGACAACAACATTTTAAGATACAAAAATATCACATGTAAGTCACCTTTTACAGCAGCCATAATTTTAGAAAACATTGCTTGTTTTTCTCTGTCATTTAGTATGTTGAAAAATAGTAGCGGTACACATGCTTTTTACCTACTTACATGCTTATGTGCATCAGACTCAATGGCTTCCTTCCTTCTGTCATCCTTTGATTTGTACTTTTCATCAGCCAATCACTTTCCCTTCCTCATGAGAACTGATTATAAGCTATATCATGTATTTTCCACCACTTGACATTAGTACAGAACAATAATATCTTTCCAGATGTGAGTCCCACTGAACGAGGAAACCAAAACTGGAATGTGACCAATGTCTTACACATTGAGGAACATAAATGACATTCAAGATGTTTTACTGGAATCCAATATAAAAATCCTAAGGAAAATCCTTACAGGGAATGATTCCTATAACATACTAGAGACCGTATTTTAAGGATTGAAAACTGAAACAAAAGGTCTGTAGATGAATGTCATAAAGACACAATCTTAAAATTTACGTACTGTACGTATTAAACTAAATGTAACTAAGTTATTTTCCTATCAAAAATTGTAAAAAAAAAAAAAGAGTTGAATTGTGTAGACTCCTGAAAAAAACCTTTCTATTACCTACTTGAAATAAAGTGAACTGGACTCATTTGAATTTATAGTGAACAAAGCAAATCCTTACTACAGCATCAAGAGTGGGGTGGCTATTTGCCAACATTACTGAGTCGAGAATATGGTTTTAATCAATGTTCACTGGAAATGTGCTATTTCTATCAGTTCAGTTAAGCATATCGGTTGCTTCCTTTCTGGAATTGGCTATTCTCCTGAGAAAAATTATTCACATTAAATTTCAAACTGTAATACTGTACTTGAAAATGTAAATAACATTTTATTTATTTTCTAATTTTGTAATTGTAACTGAATCAGATTTTTTTTTTTTTGCTTTACTGGATAATGTGGAGGTGGTTACATGTTACTGTAATTATTAAAAAGGCTAAGTATTAAATACAACTTGACTAAAAACTAGTTAGTGTGTAAAAGTCAAACTGTGTTCAGACGCTGTGCTATGTACTAAAAGTTTTGACCAACAACAATTGAATATCTTTTTGCTTACCGCACAAACAAAATAAAAAATGAACCAGTAGTTTACACTTTTGACCAACCCTATGCAACTTCACAATTTTCACCATAAATGAAATACAAATTTAACTCAGTGCCAAATATTCAATATTCTCAACAAAAGCGGAATTGTGAGGAGTTTATACATAACATATGGATACTTACAATGGGAAAGTTGTTTTAAAAAAATGCCAAAAACTGATATGCAACAGATTTTTTTCAATCCACAGTAAATTAATAAATGCAAATTTTTTTTGTGATATGAGGGTGCTTTCAGACAGTGCAGTTTGTGGCAGTTTTATTGTGTTTTTTTTGTACTGCACAACAATTAAACTGCCTTTTTTACTAGCAAGCTTCTTTCAGTTATCCAAACTGTTTGGAAAGGTATTACAAATCAGCAATCAATTATTGTATTTAGAATCCGAAAGACTTCAAACATAGTAACTGATTACTCACTTGTAAGGCCTGGTTCACACGGCTTATTGCAGGCGTAATTGCGGGGACGGATTTCGTCCCGCAATTACGCCGGCAGCCGCGCCGTAAATAATTCACACGTCATTTTCTCCCCGCCCGGCGGATTCGCTGAGCGGGAAGGAGAGATGGAATCCATAGTTCTCTATGAGAACTGTGGATTACCGTAGTTACTGGGACGGATTGGAGCCGTACTGCAGCGCAAATATGGCACACAGTACTCCTCCAATCCGCGCCCAAATAAGCCGTGTGAACATTGCCTAAGGGTTCTTTAACACAAAGCAGTTTTTGTTCAGTTTTAACTGCGCTCCAATTAACTGCCTTTCTTACCAGCAAGCTTTTTCACTTATCTAAACTGTTTGGAAAGTGAGTAATCAATCAGTGTGTTTGTATCCACAAGACTTCAAACACCGTCATTGATTACTTACTTGAAACACCTTTCTGATCAATTTAGACAACTGAAAAAAGCTTGCTGGTAATAAAGGGAGTTTAATTGGAGCTCAGTTTAAACTGAACCAAAACTGAGCTGAAAGCACCCTAAGGCCATGTTCACACGGCTTAAAATGGGCCGTATTTCGGTCCGTAGTTATGCGCCGAAGTGCGCAAATTACGGGCTGAAAACGGCCCATTCATTACGGTAATCCACAGTTCTCATAGAGAACTATTGATTACGTCTCCTCTCCCTGCTCGGCGAATCCGCTGGGCGGGGAGATAATTGACATGTCACTTTCTAGCGGCGTATACGCGCCGCTAGCAGTGAGTGTCTATGGGCCGGCGAAGTGCCGACCCCCGCTCCCTCCCCCGCTCCCGCCCCGCCCCCGTACACACAGCGTAATTGCGGGATGTAATTACGTCCCGCAGTTAAGCCGTGTGAACCTAGCCTAACACAGCAAAATGTTTATGATAACTGAAAAAAAGCTTGCTGTTAATAATGGCAGTTTAATTGCTGTGCAGTACTGCAAGTGAAAAACACACTAAAAACGCCACAAAACCACACAGTGAAAGCATCCTTAGTTGCAAATAATTCACTATGACAATAATTCACTGTGACAATCAGTAGGTGAAAATGTGACTCTCTACCATTAGTTAGTAATGTAATTTAGTAGACATTCCTCTCTAGTAATTATCAATTTTGCTTCTTGTAGCTTGTAATGGTTATTACTAGAGAAACTGTCTAAAGCTGGATTCATATGTTGCATTTTTGCATGCGTTTTTTCACGTTTTTATGCCAAAGCTGCACTAGTTAGATGTTAGCTGGCATCAATAGACAAACATGAAATGCAGTACAGACATTGGTTTTTCTTTTTATTATTTCTCAGTGTGCTGTGGGTGTAGAACTCCTGCACCAAAAAAAATGCATTTATCAATGTATTTTTGTAATGTTTATCTAGGCTGCAAATTCATTGCAAATCATGTAATGCATCACATGACTGGCGATGGGGAAACTGAACCAAAAAATGCATAAAAAACATATGTACCAATAGGTACTTTTTTGCCAAGAAATGCTGCAAAAACTGCATGAAAAAAGCATGAAGCCTTAAAAAAATTGTTTTTTGAAGCCTTTTTGTTGGCCAAAAATACGCCATACAAAATATAAGTGTGAAGAGGGCCATGGGGTGGGAGGTGATAATAAGAACAAAATATGAAACACTGAGTATGGACAATCATAAACAAAGTGTAGAACGTGTGTGTGGGGGGAGTGCTTAACTTACTTTATTATCTAGATGTTAGTATGTGGACAAGTAGCCTGATAAGGTGCAGGGTGCTTTGATACACAACTGCTAATTTTCTCACTCGTTAAAGGGGTGTTCACACAAAGGAACATCTGCTTTGCAGGTCAGCTCTTAGTTAGCTATGAACTGACCATGCATGAGAATGAGGAGGGTGTTTCTTGCGGCCATCTTTCCCATTCTTTTCTATGACAGTTCTGAATATAGTGTACTCAATTCGGCTATATTTGGATCTCCCGTAGAAGTGAATGGGGAGGACAACCACAATGTACAGTTGGCTGATGGTCGACCCCTTTTATTTGACAATCCCCTTTTATTTAACAATTAGTGAGTACACATACTGTTTGATTGGTAGAGAGGTGATAATAACAAAAGTTTATGGCTCACACCTCTGAAATCACTAGAAGGCTGTAGAGAGTGAGATGTCACAATAATATAGGCAGGGACAGGCAGTGATTTTTCCTTCTGCTGTAATCTGAAGCACACCCAAAATTATTATTTTTTTATAAAGGTTGTATAAAGATACGAAAATCTATTCTGGTAAAAAAGGATATGTGGTTTCAAAACTATATAAATAGGCTTCTTATCCAAAAATTAAATCCTCTATAAAACTTAACATTTATTAATGCAAACGTTAAAATATTAATTCTATATACCAAAATGGACTATTGAAGGCACCTTCTCAAAACAATAGAGTGACCCTACAAATAACCCTTATTGGAGAACCCGTCCCGTAAGGACGACCCCGCAACACTGTCACCTATCTCAGCACATAGGGTTCCACTGACCCTGCCAGGAGCACCTTTCCTGTTTTTTCTGACCAGGATACCTTTCCTGGTCTTATTACCAGCCTCGTGAGTAGAGGTGAATTGCGGTATGTAAAACTGTTTATTATTTTGAAAAGAAAAAATATACTACCCCACTGAAGAGTCTGTATGTATTATGACGAAATGCATCTGGGGATTTTTTTGTGTGCTAGATCTTTCTGTATATATGATCCATTATTAATATCTGCTCTTTGGATTAAAATTCTGGTTGTCATAGTGTGATATCTCCCGTTCCTCTTTTGGATGGTTATGTAGAGGATAGGGTGAGATAGGTGACAGTGTTGCGGGGTCGTCCTATTTTACACACTGCCCATGACTCAACACTATCACTCCAAATCAACCAAAATGCAAAAGCAAAGGGACAAGGACTGGACTACACATTTCACGTGGCTCTACCATACTATACAGTCACAAAAACAGGAAGAGAACAAACATAATTATGCCCCCTAACTTTCAATGGTACCTGAAAATTAAATAGCGTTGATCAATATAAAGCTAAGATTCTGACCCTTCAACTCCTTCACACTTATATTTTGCATTGCATCTCATTAGCCAAAAATGCTTCTAAAACTGCATGTGTTTGTTTTCCAGCATTTTTTCATGCTGTGCATGCATTTTTAATGCACTTTTTGTGGTGCGTTTTTCCTCCATCACAAATCATATGTTTAATCCCATGATTTGCAATGTGGAATAATTTCACTAAAATGCCAAATACATTCACGCATGTGTTTTTTGTTTTCGAGTAAAAAGCCACAAACTGCTTGAAGAATGTCTCACCTATAGCATGCTGCATTTTGAAAAAATACAACTGAAGAATAACGTACCCAAAGTGCAAAAAAATGCTGCAAAGAAAAAAGCAACATATGTAGTGTATTTCATATTTCCCTATTGCCATCCAGCAAAAGTCTGGCATCTGCAGTTTAAAAAAATATATAAATAAAAACTTGCAAAAGCACATCTATAAAAGCAATGTGTGATCCAGAATTGAACCAGGATTATACAAGGATTGCGAGGTAACAGCTACTTCATCTTTTCCATTTACAACTTTCTAAACTGTCTGGCACTATGCTTTTCCTTCCCACCATTATCTCTATCTCCACTTTCCTTGCACTAACTGCATATCCCCAAACACCCTCGCTGGGCAATGAGCTCTACATCTCTCCATGCATTCTACCCTCTCACCTGTCTGCTGCCACCAACCTCTTCCCCACTGTTAATGCCCTCCGCACCAAACAAACCCGGCTTAACCATTGTCTTTCCTACTCCCACCTGCTCACCCTCTCTCTACTGCTCCTGGCTGCTGGGGACATATCCCCTAACCCAGGGCCCCCCCAGCACATTCCCACCATTGTCTCTCCCTCTTCTAACCGATGCACCACTACTAATTCTGTTAACCCCATCAACCTGAAGCACATCCCTCTGACCCCGCTGCCCCCTATCCCTCTCTTTGGAGCTCTCTGGAATGCACGGTCTGTATGTAATAAACTTTCCTACATACATGACTTATTTATCTCAAGAAATTTACTCTTCCTTGGTCTGACCGAAACATGGCTGACCCCCTCTGACACAGCCTCCCCTGCTGCTCTCTCCTTTGGCGGCCTCCAACTTACCCATACCCCTCGCCCTGGTAACAAGCATGGCAGAGGGGTTGGCCTCCTCCTGTCTGACACTTGTTCCTTTGTCCCCTCTTCCCCTCTGCCTTCCCTCCCACTCTCCTCCTTTGAGGTGCACTCTGTCCGCAATTATGCCCTTCCAACCTCCAAGTGGCTGTTGTCTACCGACCACCAGGCCCTGTCACCGCCTTCCTTGACCACTTTGCTTCCTGGCTCGTCCATTTTCTTTCCACCGACATCCCCACTATTATCATGGGAGACTTCAATATCCCAATTGACACCCCCCACTCTGCTTCCAACAAACTCCTTTCACTCTGTTCTTCCTTTGATCTCTCCCAGTGGACCTCTGGAGCCACTCACAAAGATGGACACACACTGGACCTCATCTTCACCTGCCTCTGCCCCCTATCTGACTTCTCAAACTCCCCCCACCCCATATCTGACCACAATCTGCTCACCTTCTCCACCATCTCCACCCCACCGGCTCCTCCTGTCCCACATCTAGTGCACCCCCGCAGGAACTTACAAAACCTCAACCCTCACACTCTCTCTGATTCTCTTACACCTCTTTCTACCATATCCTCATTTAATGACCCAGACGCAGCCACCACTTTCTACAACCACACAATCACCACCATCCTTGACTCAGTCGCTCCCCTCACACACAACAGAACCCGCAAAATCAACAGACAACCCTGGCACACAGACTCCACTAAACAGCTGAGGCGAGCTTCCAGAATTGCAGAACGCCGCTGGAAGAAAACTCGCTCCACCGACGACTTTGCCTCATACAAACAATCACTACATACATTTAAATCTGCACTCACCCTAGCCAAACAGGATTACTTCTCCAATCTCATATCCTCTCTGTCTCATAACCCCAGACAACTATTCAACACCTTTAACTCTCTCCTCCGCCCACCAGCACCTCCTCCACCCTCTCTCCTTTCAGCAGACGACTTTGCCATTCACTTCCTACACAAGATCAACCTTATCAGAGAAAGCTTCAGCCCCCAGACCCCAGCGCCTTCCTCTATATCTGCACGCTCTTCCCCTTAACTTGTTTTCCCACTCTTACACATGATAATCTTTCCTCTCTACTGTCCAAATCCAACCTCACCACCTGTAATCTTGACCCACTGCCATCACACCTTATCCCAGACCTTAGTGCTGCTTTCATCCCAACCCTCACCCATCTTTTCAACTTATCGCTCACCTCGGGCATCTTCCCTTCCTCCTTTAAACATGCTACTGTCACTCCCATCCTTAAAAAACCATCCCTTGATCCCTCCTCTCTGTCCAACTATCGCCCCATCTCACTGCTCCCTTTTGCCTCCAAACTCCTCGAGCAGCACGTCTACCTTCAACTGTCCTCCCACCTCTCCTCCAACTCTCTTCTTGACCCACTACAATCTGGTTTCCGACCCAACCACTCTACCGAAACCGCCCTAACCAAGGTCACCAATGACCTAGCAACTGCCAAAGCCTCACGCCAGTACTCTGTCCATCTCTTTCTAGACTTGTCCTCTGCCTTTGACACTGTCGACCACTCCCTCCTGCTACACATCCTCTCCTCCCTCGGCATCACAGACTTGGCTCTTTCCTGGATCTCCTCGTACCTTTCTGATCGGACATTCAGCGTCTCTCATTCTCGCTCCACCTCCTCCCCCCGGCCTCTCTCTGTTGGTGTCCCCCAGGGGTCAGTCCTGGGTCCTTTACTCTTTTCTATCTACACCCTTGGTCTGGGTCAACTCATAGCTTCACATGGCTTTCATTACCACCTGTATGCTGATGACACCCAGCTTTATATCTCCGGCCCAGATGTCACCTCTCTTCTCTCCCGGATCCCAGACTGTCTATCGTCCATTTCCTCCTTTTTCTCCTCCCGTCTCCTAAAACTAAATGTGGAGAAAACAGAATTCATCATCTTTCCACCGTCCCCCTCCATCCCTCCACCTGATCTCTCTATCACTGTCAATGGCTGTACACTCTCACCTGTTCCGCAAGTCCGCTGCCTTGGGGTAATCCTCGACTCCGCTCTGTCCTTCAAACCACACATCCAAACCCTCACCTCTGCCTGCCGCTTTCACCTGAAAATATTCTCTCGCATCCGTTCGTTCCTCAACTTCGACACCACAAAAATGCTCGTCCATGCCCTTGTCATCTCCCGCCTTGACTACTGCATCATCTTTCTCTGTGGCCTCCCATCTAGCACTCTTGTTCCCTTTCAAACCATTCTCAACTCTGCTGCCCGTCTTATCCACCTCTCTCCTCGCTACTCCTCTGCCTCTCCCCTCTGTCAATCCCTTCACTGGCTACCAATAGCTCAGCGAATTCATTTCAAGTTGCTAACCATGACCTACAAGGCTCTCCATAACCTCTCCCCTCCATACATCTCTGCCCAAATCTCCAGATATCTCCCCTCACGCAATCTCCGCTCCTCACAGGACCTTCTTCTCTGTTCTCCTCTTATCAGCTCCTCACATAACCATCTCCAAGACTTCTCTCGCGCTTCCCCCACACTCTGGAATGCACTGCCCCAACACATCAGACTCTCTGCCACTCTCACCAGCTTCAAAAGCAACCTGAAAACCCATTTTTTCAGGTTGCCTATAACCTTCAATAACTCTGCTGCCACTGTACTACCCCACAAATATGTCTGCCCCTCTCCTCCTGTCTCTTCCCTTCTCGTAGATTGTAAGCCTTCGCGGGCAGGATCCTCTCTCCCTCTGTACCAGTTATACGTCATTCATTGTCATTATTGTACTCACTTGACATATCATGTATGTGACCCCCCTCAAATGTACAGCGCCATGGAATCAATGGCGCTTTAAAATAAATGTTAATAATAATAATAATAATAATAATAATAATAATAATAATAATAATAATGATAATACAAGCCACATTATGACATCAAGATCTAAACTATTTCCTTCAAATTGTAATCCCACCACCCATTTTAAAGTCATAGCAGTAAAAAGGTTGATAACAGATGTCCCTTCCACATTGCCCAAATCTCTTGCTACATAGCACTTTTGAGCGCCCATTACTTTGTCCACTGTTACTTGTGATGACCCTTAGCTTGTCTGCTCTACTTCCCTGGCTTCAATTTTTGGCATGTCCAACTACGTCTGCACTTTATTGCTAATACTCCTGGCCTGTTCTGATTTGGCAACTAATACTTGACTTTCTCCAACTACATCCTATGTGCATAACTCCTAATTGTCCCTATTTTGGAGGAACAGTCCCTATTTTAACCCTTGTCCCTCTGTCCCTCTTAGCTCTATAAGGGCTTGTTCACACGACGCTTTTGTGATCCGTTTTAAAATGGATCTAACAATTGTCAATGTGATTAACATTGCTTTCAATGGCAAAAGCGCATCGCCGTTCTCACGGGAGATCGCTGATGCGCTTTTGAGAGCACTCCTGCACAGCGCTTTTGGGATCCGCTTTAAGAATTGACATGTCAATTCTTCTTGCGTTCTACGCAAGTGAAAGCCCATAGGGAATAATGGAGTCCGCTTTGACACCTGTCCAAAAGCGCTCTACACTGTGGGTACGTATTTCCGGCTGAAAGCACATCCGAACAGCGCAGTGCACAGCTGATGGATCGGAGGTGAGCGGCTGCAAGGGGCTGGATCGTGGTATGGAGGTGCTGCCGCCGGGCAGAGAGTGTGCTGTGCCGAGCAGAGGAGTTGATGAATGGGCCGCAGGAGAGAGATAGAGAGGAATGAGAGGAGAGAGAGAGAGAGAGACCATTAAATGCCAAAGTCAAAAGCATACAATGCGGATCCAAATAAAGTATCACCTCTTGCGTTTTTCGGATCCGCTTTCCAGATGCAGTTTTCACTCCTCAAAAACGGATCCGTAAAAAGGATCCAAAACGTCGTGTGAACAAGCCCTAAATGTCACTCTTTGCATCAATATTTATCTTGCTTTAAAAAGTATCTAATTGCTTCCTTTCTGTATATTACATAACAAATTACTTAATATTTCATCATTAGATACAATGTAATCCTGAAAATGACTCCATTTTTGGCTATATAAAAAGTTGCCAGGTATGTGTTTGGGCATGGTTAGAGGCATGGCCTGATGTGTCTCTCTTTGCAATCTCTAAAAGTTGGGAGGTGTATGTATCTGTCCTGCCAACCATATTTAATTAATGCTGTTTTACCTTTTACTTGTTTTTGCATGTTACTTCCTACATCCTATTTCAGCCAAGCATCCTACTCCCAGCAGGTTTCCACTTGTTCTGTACCCCA
Organism: Phyllomedusa bahiana; assembly: GCA_025379985.1. Taxonomy (NCBI): domain Eukaryota; kingdom Metazoa; phylum Chordata; class Amphibia; order Anura; family Hylidae; genus Phyllomedusa; species Phyllomedusa bahiana. Next base: position 11,839 of record JAODAL010013423.1, on the reverse strand, counting down.
ACAACAAACCAAGAATAGGTGACTTCTCCATCAGTCATGACTTGGATGTCCAACCATAAAAGCCTATGATTGTCTAAGCCATAGTCCATTTGGCACTATCTAAACTAAGGAGCAAAGTTTAATGGATCCCTGGTTTGCACCCTGAACCTACTCAACAACATTTGGTCTTCTACAGGAGGGTTCCCAGGTTCCGGTCCTCACGATAGTCATGAATTGATAATATTAGTGCTATGACAAAAGTATAAACACTAAAAGGCGGAAGTAACTTGCTAGTACATTATGTATTACTCAGGCCAGGGTGTAAGGCTAGGTTCACACGGCTTAACTGCGGGACGTAATTACGTCCCGCAATTACGCCGTGTGGCCGGGGGCGGGGCGGGAGCGGGGGAGGGAGCGGGGGTCGGCACTTTGCCGGCCCATAGACAATCATTACTAGCGGCGCGTATACGCCGCTAGAAAGTGACATGTCAATTATCTCCCCTTCCGGCGGGGAGAAGAGACGTAATCCATAGTTCTCTATGAGAACTGTGGATTACCGTAATGAATGGGCCGTTTTCAGCCCGTAATTTGCGCACTTCGGCGCGTAATTACGGACCGAAATACGGCCCATTTTAAGCCGTGTGAACATGGCCTACAGCTTCCTATATGAAAGAAAGCAGGTGTGGCTACTCAAATTTACAGGACTGTAAAATGGTTTAATGGGGGAATGGAGTAGTGTGGGCAATGGAGAGACTGTAAAGTCTGAAGTAATGAAGGCTGCCAGGGGAGTAGAGCCAGGTAATCTTACAGCACCTAGTGGGAAGTCTATGCAGGAAAGCTAATTTGCCCTTACACAACAACATATTTAACTGAAGTGAAGACAGACTGAACCAACAATGACTACTGGATACAGTACGCCAATGGGCCTCCCTGGTCTTTTCAGAGCCTTGATGCACAGGCCTCTTTAAGGGTGACTGAGTAATATCCTACCCTTGGCTTAGAAGTCAAAGTCAGTGTTTGTGTAACATTGTTCTCAAGTGATGAGACTGATTAGTGATAATTGCCACATCAGAACTTCCAGCTGCACCTGCAAACTAAGTTTGTGTTTCGAAGTAAGAACCACCAAACATATTGGACTTGTATATTTGTTCTTTGTAACTATCAAGCTTGAAGTGCATCTTAGAAGTAAAGGGTCTCTGAGTTTGCAACACAAGAAATTTTGTGTACATTTTTTGCTGTACCATTTCCTCATTGAGGCGGCTCCTGCTATTCCCTTTTACAATGCTATTACAAGCCTGTTGGTGTGCCATATACACAAGGGGCGACATCTATGAATTCGCCTTCTCTATTTTTTTGGCGTATGTTGCTGGTTCTATAGATGTATGAACAGGCGTATGGTCAAACTTAGAGCAATGTGCACCTGACAACACATTTTAATGCGCCAAAGTTTGGCACATAACGTTTTCATTCATACTGTCGTATTATACACTCCTCTATTTCTATTTAGAACTGGTGTGTAGGCGCCTAGTAACAAATATGGCACAAATTCATAGATGTCCATTTGATGGACTGTAGCTTAGAATGTTGTGTCAGATTGATGGTAACAGAAATGTGTAAGCCATGTTAGAAAGACTTAAAGGGGTTTTGCCATGAAGTTAAATTGACGTGAGAAGCTTGTAAATTAAATAATAAACATTTTCACCATTCATTAATATTAAAACTTCTGCACCGTTTTTGTTTTAGCTGCTCCTTTAGTGATCCATTGTTTACAGCTCGTCTCCAGAGGACACGACCAGGGTGAGAGCTCTTCAGCCCTGGTCGCACATGCTCAGACATCACTTCTTCTCTCAGGCAGCTACTGAGTGTTCAAACCCCAGGTGCTGTCATTCTACTCTCGTCCTCTGTACTCCTTAGTAATTAGTCAAATAATGCAAAATAAATTTAAAAAAAGAAACCTCAATCAAGTATGTGCATTGATAAAGAGAAAAAAAATCCACAGGTTTGGTTCCTGCAGGAATTTGAACCGAGAACCCTTGTACCTGGAGGCAAAAGTTTTACCTCTGAGCTACATTGTAACTTCTCACAGCTCTTTACATAAACAGAGCTTTCTTTGACTAGAGAGTGGAAAGGCCTGGTGATGTCATCCTGCTGGGTCACATGATATGCAATTCAAATAAATCACACACGCCCCCTTCTGAGCACACAGAGCTGAAGAGCTGGATGCAGGAGGTATGAGATGAGATCGTGGCAAAACCCCTTTAAGGAAACCTGTCAGGTGGTTTATTCTACCCTATCTGAGAGCAGGATGTGATGGCGGGAGAGAAGATGAGCTCTGTGATTATATAGGTTTATATAATTTGAAGCATGATTTCTAAGTAAATCTTAAATGAGAAAATGAAAATACTGCTTATACTGCCCACATACAGTGATTGACAGCTTTGTACACACACTGATACAAGGAAAGCTGTCAATCACTGTACAGTACTTATTTAGAAAGAATGATGCGCACAAGGTTATGAGGGTGCTAAGTGGAATAGAGTAGTTCCAACTCATAAATCGTAAAGAAAAAGTAATTCCACATGTACAAGCACATGATATCTATATGTATCTAAATATTTTCCCTTGTTTATGTATGGAAACGCTTTATCTGTAACTGAATATTGTAAAAATTCTTTAGTTATCAGATAAAATCTCTATATTTATAAGCATATATTTATGAGTGCTGTGGAATTACTTTTCCTTTACTTTTTAATCACTGTACTTAGGCGTGTAAAAATGACTCTTATTGCCTATAAGGATTTCCTCTACTTTATACTCAGAAATTCTGCTCCGAATCATAAAAACCTATATATCACAGAGTTCAGCTTCTCTCCTTCTCCACATGTCATTGAGGGTGTTCCTTTCTTCCTCCCAGAGTTCTCTGCCCCATGTCACGCCATGTGCTCGCGGCCATTTTACAAAAAAAAAAAGACGCTTTGTTCCCGCGAAGTACCATAAACTTCGGGTTTGTCCACTTCATTAGAATCAATTCGCCCATCTCTACTGAAAACCAAGGGCTTGAACCAAAGCGACCCTCATGCTAGAGATTGTATCATGGCATTATAATGGTCTGGGTTTATGAAATGTTGTATTTCGTAGATGAAGAAAGAGCATGATCTTTTGTACACAACTATTTGCTGTGTAAAAGATTGATAATGAATTCCTAGGAGGCTTGAAAAGCAGATTCGCCTGTTGGATTACATAGTGCTGTTAATTAAATAATTTCAAAGTCAACTATAAGGCTATGTTCACATGGCTTAAATTGGGGTGCATTTCGCGGCGTACTGCGCTCAAATACGAAATGCGCCCCAGTTATTACGGTAATCCACAGTTCTCATAGAGAACTTTGGATTACGCCTCCTCTCCCTACTCGTACAATACGCCGTGCGGGGAGATAAGTTATATGTCATTTATTCACGGCACTTATGCGACGCAATTAAGGACTGTCTATGGGGCCAGCGGGCTGCCGGTCCCCCTGCATCGCGGGAGTACGCGCCGATCTGCGCGAGCTCCCGAATACCCGGCGTAATTGCGGGGCGTACTGTACACCCTGCAGTTAGCAGTGTGAACTTAGCCTAAGAGTCAGTAAACTTAAAACTATTATAATACCAACGCCTAAAAAACCTTTCCCAAAATTATCCACTGCATTGGAAGATTAAAGGGACATTGCCGTCAGAATAGAATATTTTTGTTAAAACCAGTTTTCCTGGAAAGCTTTTTTTTAATATTGGGCAATATTTTTTTTACTTTAGATTTTTTTTATTTTTGGCAGTCCGATGCCATTAAAAATTACATACAAATATTGTCCTTCTCTAGCTGTGTGAGAGAACTCCTGTTTGGCAGGGCAGACTAATCTCACTTTACTTCAGCTGCTACTTATCTCTATATAGTCTCATTACAGAATGACAGTAGCTAATAACATAATGATTGCTGTATTGTTCTCTCCACAGGATATATAAGATTATCCTAAAAATGGGCAATACATGAAAGGAAAACTGGGTAGTCTTTTTCTACACTGAGGAGGGAAGGAGAGAGTTCTACACACTTGTTAAGTAATTGCTTCACACCAGAGCTGACCAGAAAGATGGAACATTAAGCAATCATCTCACTGCTGTTCTATCAGAGCCCACAGGTGAGAAGTCAGGGGTCTGTCTGGAAGTCATGCAAATAGCGGAACTTTAAAAAAAAAACACCCAATTTTTATTTTTTTTTATATAATAGTCGAATATTGCTTATCAATATGTGAAAAGAAAAATTTTGAGGGTAGTGTCCCTTAAAGACAGGCTGCACTAGAGGCCAGTATAAAATAATGTCTCCGTAACTGCAGATGTCACATTCTGAAACCACCAAATTACTCATTACCTTTTTGCAGGCCAGCACAACATACAACCTGGAGCCTGCTTGCAGCACACCAAAGGAATTCTAGCAGCCCGAAAACCAGACCACGAATAGGAGTGGTCTTGCAAATTCCACCCCAAAATGATTGTTCCAGGGTGCTTTCAGTCGATTTGGAGCCGTTCCCCAGCTATTGAAGCCCAAGAAGTTGTGCAGATCTGTCTCTTTTTTAATTGCCATGCCCCATCTGATGTTTGCAAAGAGCCAAGTTAGGCTAAGTCCACACCTGCATTGTTAATTCCAGTTTTATGTTCCATCGTAGGAGCAAATAAACAAAAAATGATGGTGGTGCTGGATCCGTTACATAACGAACTCCAACAGTGCTCGACTGACTCTATTAACCCCTTCCTGACGGAGCCTTTTTTTTGTCACGCCTGGTTTTCCCTCCTCGCCTTCCCAGAGCCATAACTTTTTTATTTTTCCACCTACATAGACAAATGAGGGCTCATATTTTGTGAGACAAGATGTACTTTCTAATGGTATTATTCATATTACCTTAGAATATACTACGAAACCGCAAAAAAATTCTAAGTGGGGCAAAAAGTGAAAAAAAACATACTTCCTGCTGGGGCCAGAAGTGGGGAAAGTCTTCCAGCTGCCATGTTAGGTGATCAGAACACAGCGATCTCACGGCTGATGTCCCGATCAGAGTGAGGAATGGTGCGCGTTTCTCATTCATTTAGATGTCACGGCCATCTTTGTCGCGGCGCGTAAGGGGTTAAACAGCGTGGGAGGGTAGCGACGATAGCTGCGATTAGCCACTAACACCCACTACAAAGCCCCTTACCGGCATCAGGAAATACTCATAGGTCCAATGTCGGTAAGGGGTTAATTATAATGGGGTCTGTTATGTTTCTGTCATGGTGTCTGTCAAATTAATGGAAAAACTAGCACTGCATGGTGTACTATTTTTTCCATTAATTTTTTAAAGACTCTCTGATGGAGGCTCTGAACAGAACCTCTGATGCCTATGTAAACTAGCCCTTAGTTGGTAGGATGACTTGCAGCACTTACTCTGCTGATTTTTCATTCAGGTGTTTGACAGTAAAAGAAGGGCTGCATGGAGGATCTATTGGTATTGTGCAGACAAGGGAACTAAACTTTTCAGTTACCCTTCTAAATGTTTTCCAGCTATACTAACACCTACTCCATCCCCCTACCTTATAGAAGGTATGGAGGCTGGCACAGCAATTTATCCTATGGTCCTCCTTACACTCCTGGTGCCATCATATGCTCCAAAAAGTTTCTTTAGTGCCTTTCTCTTTATCTCCTACCTGTTTATTCATCTTATGTTAAAAATAGTGGAAACATTATGCAATCTTTCCCAGTTCAAACACACTTAAAAAAGATCACAGTAACATAATGGAAAAACACATCAAGAACCTGGAAAGAATGTAGCCGGTCGACGCCTGTAATATCGAAAGGTCATCGAATTGTCAATAACAAAAAGTGCAGAGTAGTATGAAATGTTATTGTGCTGAGGAATAAACAGACAATCTATTCTTTCCATAAATATGAGTATTGTTACCGGAGACGCAGTGATGTATATATGACAATATAATTAGACATAAATCTGTCAGACAAGGCTCGAATAAGAATTTATCACATGTTGGGCACCTTACTGGATTAAGAGAAAGCCATAATAAAGATTTAAGAGGTGTCTGCTTAAATTCTTGTAAAATAACACCGTTACTGGTGACAGCATAATGACATCATGTTTGTACAGTGACATAGACACACTGTAGTATCTGTTCATTATTTTCAGTCGAGCAGCTATAAAAATGAAAGATAGTTTTGTCTGTTTAGATATATCACATTTCATGTTACCTTAGTAAGTAGAAAGCATATCCAAAAATAAATTGTTTACACCTAGGGAGTCATGCCTGATCGGGTTTTTCACCCTTTTCTGGAGTAAAATGCGTCTAAGTGAGCAGTCTACGGTGTCGAATGTGTTAGTAGTAGGGATGAGCGATTATAATCGACAAAGTTGAAATCGGCACGATTTTTAGGTTGATCGGAAATTTCCGATCACGCAATATTTTAGGTGACAATCTGCAGATAATCTATTATTATCGCGCCAGTTTGGCGCTTCCTGTCATTTTGGCGGCCAGCAAATCAGCTTAGAGCATAGAGCAGGATGAGCTGGGTGTGCGACATCATGACTGTGATGTGTATGGTTGTCATTGGCTGGAAAAATCACATGACCTTGTTTTACATAGAACAGCGCTTCCTGTTCATCATCAGTGTTTCAGTGTCTCTCACTAGAGCAGGTTGTGTGCTAGGTCTCTCTCAATACAGCTCAGCTCAGAGACACAGTACTTCTCTTTATTCATACAGACAACTATGCTTTTAGCTGTGAACATTAGAGTATAGGTAGATTAGAGAATTTCAGTTCTTAGTTAGTTAGACAGAGACTTTGAAAGAAGCATCTGGCGCTGTACAGCAAAGTGGGGTGGGGGGGGGGTGGACAGACGGACAGACAGACAGGCTTTTGAAAGGAGGGTGCATATTGTGCAGCCCAGACTCTGCTTTAACCTGCATTGAAATGGCATTTTTTTACCATTTTTTGGCCAGCACACCTTGCACCTGAGGTGAAATTGTACCTTTTATTTTGTGCATCCCAGTTTTTTCAAAGAGCCACCTTGTACTTAAATTTGGATACAGAAATTTTCTAGTAACTGCTGGTGTATTTCATTTGTGCAAAAACAACCTTTTCTTATCCGTATAACTTTAAAATAGCTGTATTTCACTTTGGTGCAGCCCAGTTTTGTTCAAAGAACCACCTTGTACTTACATTAGGATACAGAAATTTTCTAGTAACTGTTGGTGTATTTCATTGATGCAAAAACCACCTTTTCTTATCCGTATAACTTTTAAATAGCTGTATTGCACATGGAATACAGAAATTTTCTAGTAACTGTTCTTGTGTGTCATTGCTTCAAAAAACGCAATTTCTCATCCGTGTAACTTTTGTATAGTTTTATTGCGCTCGGTGAATCTCAGTTTGCCGCAGATAGCGCACTTGTATGATAGTTTGTTGAAAACTATCAATTCCTAGTCCTAATGGGCAGTTGTAAATCCCTAGGACTGATGGAAGAACACTGTTGATTTTGTCTTACGGTTCTTCCACCAGACCGCATTTCACAGGTATTCGCTAGAAACAATTCTGTTTCTAATCCTAGTTGGCTGTAGGAAATTAGAGGGATTTAAGAATAGCTGTGATTTGTCGTCTTTCAATAAGAGACTGTCAAAAACTCTTCCATACCTTTTTAAATTTTTATCTTTCTGAACATGGAGCGAAATGCAGGTGGTAAGCGAGCAAAGAGGGGTGTAGGACATGGAGGTAGAGGTACGAGGTACGCCAGTGCCGGCGACATCACGCAAGCCAGTGGATCGTCAGTTGCAGGACCGTCAGGCCTGTCATCGCTGGGTCAGGGCCCTGTGAATCTCAGTAACAAACAGTGTCGCCAATCTGTTCTTCAGTGGTTAATGCAACCTGCATGCTGCAGTCCTGGACAGTTATAGTCAATGTCCAGTTCAACTCAAAGAGTGGTTGAAAGACTTCTTTTTCCGGCACTTTTTTAATCTGGGGTCATGCAGGTTTGGGGCTCATGCTGTGGCCCAGGACAGGCATAGTCAATGTCCAGTTCAACTAAAATGGTGGTTGAAAGACTCCTTTTTCCGGCACTTTTTAATCTGTGGGTCATGTAGATTTAAGGGTCATGCTGCGGTCCAGGACAGGGATAGTCTATGTCCAGTTAAACTAAAATGGTGGTTCAAAGACTCCTTTTTCCGGCACTTTTTAATCTGTGGGTCATGCAGGTTTGAGGGTCATGCTGCGGTACAGGACATGTATAGTCAATGTCCAGTTCAACTAAAATGGTGGTTCAAAGACTCCTTTTTCCGGCACTTTTTAATCTGTGGGTCAGACAGGTTTAATGGTCATACTGCGGTCCAGGACAGGTATAGTCAATGTCCAGTTCAACTAAAATGGTGGTTGAAAGACTTCTTTTTCCGGCACTTTTTTAATCTGGGGGTCATGCAGGTTTGGGGCTCATGCTGTGGCCCAGGACAGGCATAGTCAATGTCCAGTTCAACTAAAATGGTGGTTCAAAGACTCCTTTCTGCTGCACTTTTTAATCTGTGGGTCATGCAGGTTTGAGGGTCATGCTGCGGTACAGGACATGTATAGTCAATGTCCAGTTCAACTAAAATGGTGGTTCAAAGACTCCTTTTTCTGGCACTTTTTAATCTGTGGGTCAGACAGGTTTAAGGGTCATGCTGCATTCCAGGACAGGGATAGTCAATGTCCAGTTCAAGTAAAATGATGGTTCAAATAATACTGCCTTCTGGCACTTTTTAATTTGTGGGTCATGCAGGTTTAAGGGTCATGCTGTGGTACAAGACAGGAATAGTGAATAGTCTGTCAGTATTTTTCTGTGACTCTTGTTGCCCAAGTGTGTTGCCTAAGATGTAGCAGGTATCCAGTTTACTGTTGTGGATGTTAATTCCAGCTTCTCCAGCCCTGTTTGGGTGTAAGAATGAAGGTGTTGTTCCTCTCCCATAGACTTTAATGGTCATCGACGATAATCTGTTATCGACTATCGGAAATCGTCATGATAATTGCCGATATCGACTATCGAATCGATAACGATAGTTGACACAATCGCTCATCACTAGTTAGAAGCATTGTTTGTAAAACTCAACACTTTCTAATGCGCCTTACATGAGGGGGCGTTCTGGGGGTGTGTCGCACCACACTCGTAATATTAGACACATATATGAATGTGGTTCGGCAAAACTAGGCGCATTACTGCTCGGACAGGCAGACCTATCTCAATGTGGTCTGCCTGAGCCTGAGGAGTCGAAGTGGAGCTAGATTTGCTGTTAGGGAAAAAAAATTCCAATATTTCTCAACTTACGCCAGTACAATAATAAAAAGTAATTTATGATAATTATCAAACTATATAAAATTAAATTATTTAAATTTAATAAATAATGTCATCATATAAAATTAATAAAATATATAATATCCCAAAAATATAAAAATCTCCTATAAAATGTATTTAAGATTAAAATAATCTAAAAAATTTTTACATTAAATAACCCACTGATGTTGTTGTTCAGATTTTTTAATTTTAAATTTTTACTACATTAAATTTGAAATGTATTTTTGCTGCTCTCACCCTTTATTCTACATACTGCAAGAGCCAGCACACCATAGCTCGTGCTGTGGTCCACCAAGCAAGTTCAGTAACATAGTTTCTATTCAATGACATGCTTTTCTAAAGACTTTTCTTTTATTTCCAGCCTATTTATAGCCTTTATACATGTTAAGTTCCAAAATGCGCCTAACAGACATGCGAGGCACGATGAACTTTAGACACCATTTATAATCACACATAAACCACTTTCATACATTTAGACGCATTATACACTGAAAATGAAACTCAACAATTCACTTCGAAGCCCATTGACTTTCGCACTTTACCGCTGCAGACAGTTTTCGCCTTCCTGACAGAGCCTCATTTTTTAAATCTGACATGTGACACTTTAAGTGAGAATAAGTTTTTGCTACTCATAGAGCGACTCGGTTCAGCTTGTTATATCATAAAGATGTGTTAAATTTCGTGTTATCACTCTCACACTATGTCATACTCGTCACTGGTAGTTCAGCACAGCACCTCATGTCAAAGAACTGTCTGAGAATCTGAAAAAAAGGAGATGTCAAAAGGGTGGAGGGGTTCAGCCTTTCAGTGCTCAGACCATACGTGGCACACTGCATCAAACTGGTCTGCAAGGCTGTCGTCCCAGAAGAAAGTCTCTTTTAAAGATGATGCACAAGAAAGCCCACAAACAGTTGTCATGTGATCTGATGAGACCAAGATAAACTTATTTGGTTCAGATAATGTCAAGCGTGTGTGGCAGCAACCAGGTGTGGAGTACAAAGACAAGTGTTTCTTGCCTGCTGTCAAGCATGGTGGTGGGAGTGTCACGTTTTAGGGCTGTATGAGTACTGTCAGCTATGGAGAGCTGTCAGGGACACACGAGAAGACACAGACAGAGTGAGGCCCTGACGCTGGTCCCAACCACTGTCCCTGCCTCTTGGAGGTACCCAACTTCTTAAATGGTTGGCCCCAACCAGAAGACTGAACACTATACTGAATACGTGGAAACACAAGACACAGACAAACAAATACAAAACACAATAAGGGAATGTCAGGCAAGCAAGGTTGGCAACAAGCGGGAGGCGCAGTACCAAATCGGAAGACAGAAGAGAAAAACGTAAGACGAGCCAAGTCGGTAACTGTCGGGCGATGCATTACAAAATCAGGAGGAGAAGAATAGTAAGAAGCCAAGCAAAGTCAGGTAACCAGAAAATCCAACAAGAGAAAGGACTAGCTAAAGGTACAGGGAGGATCCAATATAGCAGGCACAGGTGACAGGTAAGGGAATCCTTAAATAGGGAAGCAGTGAACACAGAACAAAGGTGATTGGTGGAAAGAACACAAAACTAGATAGGGATACAAGACTGTCAATCAAAGAGGAACACAAGTTAACTAAAAGGGTGCTGGAGGATTCCTGGCCACGGGTGTTGGCCAGGAATCAATTAACATACAGGGAAGGATTCACACTGGTGAATAAGAATACAAGGTAACATAGTTAGTACGGTTGAAAGAAGACACGTATCCATCAAGTTCAACCAAGGGTGGGGAAAATGTGGGTGAAGGGAGAGAGACAGGGACATTAAGCACAGCCTCACCACTGGTTAATGCCCTGGAACCCACAAGGCAAGAACCAATCTGCTCCAGTGGAGACCATATCTCTGACCCCTGAGCCTCCAACACCCAGGATCAAGAATTTTACATAGCTACGTACACATTAATATTCTTTAGTTCCAGGTAGGTATCTAAGCCTTTCTTGAAACTCTGTACAGGTCCTGCTGTGAGCAGCTCCTCAGGCAGGCTATCCCACAAATTCACAGGCTATTACGTTAAAAACCATGGTTTTTGTCACAACGGCCGTGGAACCAGAACTCGAAGCTGGGAGTCTGTCGGGCATGATCATGACATACTGAAGCAGAGCATGATTCCCTCCCTTTGGAAACTGGGCTGCAGGGCAGTATTTCAACATGATAACGACCTCAAACACATCTCCAAGTGGACCATTGCCTTGCTAAAGAAAATGAGGGTAAAGATGCTGAACTGGCCAAGCATGTGACCAGATCTAACCCTATTTAGCATCTTTGGGGCATCTTCAAATGGAAGGTGGAGGAGCACCAGCTCCATGATGTCATCATGAAGGAGTAAAGACTAGTGTTGAGCGATTACATTGGCCATCGACATCGGTCGATGGTCGATAGTCGACCATCATCGACAAGATATTCGATGGTCGATGGTAGTTATGACGATGACATTAAAGTCCA